>OZ012735.1:839537587-839842587 GCA_963859935.3 Lathyrus sativus
GGTACACCCATCTGCAACCAATAACATCTTGTCTTTGGGTAAAATAGCAACCTAATAACTACTGGAAGTGTCAATTGAAGAGGTCGAACAAAGGCTTTGATTGGTTGCTGGAAGTGTCAACCTAGATGTTCAGAGAACCCGCAGCCCAGTGGTGGACAAGTACTTCTAGTAGGTTGGCTACTTTGCAAATTGCCAAGACTTGGGAACATTTCAAAGCAGCTATGTTAGATAAATATTTCTCAAATAGTATGAGATCTTAGAAGGAGCTAGAATTCTAGCAGTTGTGTTAGGGCTCCATGACAGCGGCAGAATTTGCAGCAATATTTAAAGACATGGCAGCCTACTCAAACCAATCCCTTTGTGCTCTAGATGAACATTGTAAAAGAAAGATGTGAAGGAAAATTGCGATCTATACGCAGCGGAAAACAAAAATTTCCTTTAGTGATCCTTACGAATGAGCATGGTCAGTGATAGAATCGTTACCTCTTTGTGGCGATTCAGATCTTTGATGCAGCGATCACAAGC
This sequence comes from Lathyrus sativus, assembly GCA_963859935.3. NCBI lineage: Eukaryota > Viridiplantae > Streptophyta > Magnoliopsida > Fabales > Fabaceae > Lathyrus > Lathyrus sativus. Next base: position 839,538,113 of record OZ012735.1, read on the forward strand.
GTTGATGAAGTGCAACGCCTCTACTCAGTCCACACGAACAGCTTCCGGTCACAGTGCTAGCTGCTTACGAACGGAATTATTTGAGTGAGAAAAGAGAATCAAAAACGAAATTGCATCAAGTGAAAGCTTCATCACAAGGGTTCCTTTTATAGACTCTCTTGTGGGCTGCGGGCTAAAACCCTAATTCACATGATCCATAATAATATTATATATTATTATAATAACTATTATTATAATAAATATATTTATTTTATTATTATTTTATAACCATTATAAAATAACAATAATTATTATTATATTATCCGAATTTCTATTTTTCACTTAAGTGCACCGTACCTTACGGTGTTCCTTTGATTTCTCTATCTCTCATCAAACTGTCCTTATGTGTGTGACCCTGTAGGATTTCGTAACGTTGGTAATTATATTAAATTATATATATTTAACATAATAAACAGTAAGCGGTATCTAGCAACACATCACTGCTACCCAAGTCACGAAAATGTCATGTGATCTGACAAAACCTTTTTCGTGATAATATATGTTTGTACAATTACCCTTTTGCCCCTATGTCTATATTGAACACAAGGCATACACTGTGTCATCCTTGTCCAGTTCAATATTGGGCCCTTAGACATTTCTCCTGTTATGCAGGATTGGCAAATTCCATCTAGGACACTCATGTCCCTCAGCATGCTTCGTGGAGTGCCCATCAACTGTCTTTATGATCATCCAGTTACGGATAATGTTTGATCAGCAATAAAGCACCCGACTCTACATCTAGGGTCCATAGTGGTTTCAGGTCGAAGGGTGGTAATACACCATTATCACCATGAGAATAACTTATGACACTTTGCATAACATACTATGTAGTATTCTCATAGCGGGTCAATCCGGTATAAATATTACTCCTAATATTTATACCTATGTCAAGACTTGATAACTCTTTATCCATGATCCATGAGATGTGATCATCAGTCTATCTTCATAATAGTCTCAATGCTTTTAATGTTATCCCACTTTGCAATAAAGCTTGACTACGGATATTTTAAGAATAATGTCTTTATGTTTAATGGGATCTCATGATTAAGTCACACTTAACATTTCATTAAACAGACTAACTATTCTAGGGACTTTATTATTCTGAAAGACAAACATAATAAAGAAATGCCTTTTATTATTAAACGAATAATCTGATACAAGTACCATAAAGTATTGGCCTCTAGGGCTTACACCAACAATCTCCCACTAGCACTAGAGCCAATTAGGCATACCCCTAATACCCATAGATCTAGTATGACCATCATGCTTCTGTTGCGCAAGAGGCTTTGTTAATGGGTCAGCGATATTGTCAAGTGTAGGTACTCTGCATATCTTCACATCTCCCCGATCGATTATCTCTCGAATGAGGTGATAACGCCTAAGTATGTGTTTGGATCGTTGGTGAGATCTAGGCTCCTTAGCTTGTGCGATAGCACCATTATTATCACAATATAAACCAATGGGATCCACAATGCTAGGGACTATGCCAAGTTCACTAATGAACTTCTTGATCCAAACAGCTTCCTTTGCTGCATTTGAGGCAGCAATATACTCGGCCTCAGTTGTAGAATCAGCAACTGTTTCTTGCTTTGAACTTTTCCAGCTCACAGCGCCACCATTGAGACAGAACACATAACCAGATTGTGATCTAAAATCATCCTTATCTGTCTGGAAGCTAGCATCAGTGTAACCAATTACATCAAGCTCTTCCTGACCTCCATATATCAAGAATGAATCCTTAGTCCTTCTCAAGTACTTAAGGATATTCTTGACAGCTACCCAGTGAGCATCACCGGGATCAGATTGGTACCTACTCGTTGCACTCAATGCATACGAGACATCTGGTCGAGTACATAACATGGCATACATGATAGATCCTATTGCAGATGCATATGGAATCTTATTCATGCGATCCCTTTCTTCCTTAGTTGAAGGGGATTGTGTTTTTGATAAACACAGACCATGTTGCATAGGTATGAATCCTTTCTTGGAATCATGCATATTAAAGCGTCTCAACACTTTATCTATGTATGTACTCTGACTTAGGCCAAGCAGTTTTTGTGATCTATCTCTATAGATCCTAATTCCTAATATATAGGCTGCTTCACCTAGGTCTTTCATAGAAAAACAATTCCCTAACCAAGTTTTCACTTGTTGCAAGGTAGGGACATCGTTTCCAATGAGTAATATGTCATCTACATATAATACCAGAAACACGATCATGCTCCCACTAACCTTCTTGTAGACACAAGGTTCATCTTCATTTTTGATGAATCCATATTGTTTTACGGTTTCATCAAAACGAAGATTCCAGCTTCTGGAAGCTTGCTTCAATCCATAGATTGATCGCTGTAACTTGCATATCTTTTGGGCATCTTGTGGTATGTCAAATCCTTCAGGTTGTGTCATGTACACATCCTCAAGAAGATTCCCATTAAGGAAAGCAGTTTTGACATCCATCTGCCATATTTCATAATCATGATATGCAGCGATGGCAAGTAAAATCCGAACAGATTTAAGCATTGCAACTGGTGAAAAGGTTTCATCATAGTCAACCCCATGAATTTGTTTATAGCCTTTTGCAACCAGTCTTGCTTTATAGGTATGTACCTTACCATCCATGTCAGTCTTCTTCTTGAAGACCCACTTGCATCCTATAGGGTTAACTCCTATAGGAGGTTCTACCAAGGTCCAAACCTGGTTTGTGTACATGGAATCCATTTCAGATTTCATGGCTTCTAGCCACTTCTCAGACTCAGGACCAGTTATGGCCTCTTTGTAGGTCACAGGCTCATCTTGATCCATGAGTAATACATCACCCTGATCACTTATGAGATATCCATATCTCTCAGGTTGGTGACGTATCCTGCTTGACCTACGCTGGTCTTGTTCTACTTGAGCAGGTTGCTCTTCCACAACTACTTGTGTTTCCCGCTCTAGTTCCTCCATAGGTGTTTCAATGTTTTGTGATTCTTGAATTTCTTCAAGCTCTATTTTCCTCCCACTGTTTCCTTTGGAAATAAAATCCCTTTCCAGAAAGACTCCAGTTCGAGCGACAAACACTTTGCCCTCAGAAGGATTGTAGAAGTAATATCCTCTTGTTTCTTTAGGATACCCCACAAATAAGCATTTGTCAGATTTGGGCTCAAGCTTGGTTGAAATTTTTCGTTTGACGTAAACTTCGCAACCCCAAATCTTCATGTAAGACATATGTGGTTTCTTACCACTCCATATCTCATATGGTGTCTTATCAACCTTTTTGGATGGAACACGGTTAAGTGTGTAAGCTGCTGTTAATAATGCATGTCCCCAAAAGGAGTTTGGAAGATCGACGTGACTCATCATGGATCGGACCATGTCTAACAAGGTTCGATTTCTTCTCTCAGATACACCATTCCATTGTGGTGTTCCAGGAGGAGTAAGTTGGGATAGAATCCCATACTCTTTTAGATGGTCATCAAATTCTAGGCTTAAATATTCACCGCCTCGATCTGATCGAAGAACTTTAATATTCTTACCTAGTTGGTTTTGTACTTCATTCTTGAATTCCTTGAACTTTTCAAAGGACTCAGATTTGTGTTTCATTAAATAAACATATCCGTATCTACTGAAGTCATCAGTAAAAGTGATGAAGTACTGAAAACCTCCTCTGGCTGGTATGTTCAGTGGTCCACATACATCAGTATGTATGAGTGCCAAAAGATCATTAGCCCTTTCACCTTTTCCTGTGAATGGGGACTTTGTCATCTTTCCAATTAAACAAGATCTACATGTCTCATATGATTCATAATCAAAAGAGTCCAAGAGTCCATCTTTATGGAGTTTGGAAATGCGTTTCTCATTTATGTGGCCTAATCGACAGTGCCAAAGGTAAGTTGGATTCAACTCATTAGGTTTCAACCTTTTAGTATTAATGTTATAAATTGGCATTTCAAGATCAAGGACATATAGTCCATTATTCATTTTTGCAGTAGCATAGAATATATCATTCAAATAAATGGAGCAACAATTGTTCCTTATTATGAATGAAAAACCAAACTTGTCCAAACAAGAAACGGAAATAATATTCCTGCTAATTGCAGGTACATAATAACAGTTCTCTAACTGAATTATTAAACCACTAGGTAAAGTTAAAACATAAGTTCCTACAGCTAAAGCAGCAACCTTTGCTCCATTGCCAACTCGTAGGTCAACTTCACCTTTTGCCAAATTTCTACTCCTTTTTAGTCCCTGCACATTAGTACAAATGTGAGAACCGCATCCAGTATCTAATACCCATGATGCAGAAGTAGATAAATTAATTTCAATAACAAAAATACCTGAATTTGAAGTCTCTACTCCATTATTCTTATCTTCCAGGTACTTTGGGCAATTTCTCTTCCAATGTCCGGTCTTACCGCAATGGAAGCAAGTGCCCTCCTTTGCTATTCCTCCACTAGGCTTCAAAACAGGAGGAGTGGGTTTGGGTTTGGCAACTTCCTTGCCTTTCCCTCTACCACCCTGTTTGATGGGCCTCTTGTTCTGTTTCTTTCCATTACTGACCATCAGAATGGATTTCCCTTTTGTCTTCATATTCTGCTCAGCAGTTCTCAACATGCCTAGCAGTTCTGGAAGACTTTTGTCCAAGTCATTCATATTGAAATTCAGGACAAACTGACTGAAGCTCTCTGGCAACGATTGCAAGATCAGATCAATCGCAAGTTCCTTTCCAAGGGGAAACCCTAATCTGTCAAGGTTCTCCACATACCCAATCATCTTGAGTACATGGGGACTTACAGGGGCTCCCTCGGCTAACTTGCTGTTAAAAAGGGACTTTGAAACCTGAAACCTCTCATTTCTTGCTTGCTCTTGATAAAGCGTTTTCAGATGTCCGATCATATCGAACGCAGACATGTTCTCGTGTTGCTTTTGCAACTCAGAGTTCATGGTAGCAAGCATGAGGCAAGCGGTTTCATTGGCATCATCGAAATGCTTTTTATAAGCATCTCTTTCTGCCTTTGGTGCAGAACTAGGAGGTTCCTCCTCAGGAACTGGTGTCTCCAAGACATACAGCTTCTTATCGTGCTTGAGGACAATCCTCAGATTACGGTGCCAATCCAGGAAATTTGTCCCAGACAATTTTTCCTTATCTAGGATGGATCGCAAAATATTGTTCGATGTGTTTGTTGTCATGGTAATCTACAAGAGAAATATGAAAATATAAGTATCATTAAAACAACATATTTAATTAGGCCTTTAATCAAATATGCTCCCACTATTTTATTCAAAACAAATGACCCTCATCATTTGATTCGGAAAATCCCGTTGGAAGACTTTCTAGTGGGTCGAGATCCATGTTTCACTTTGTTTTAAGTCAGCGTTAGGCTGATTACACAAAACTAAGTTATTTAGGTAGGAACTCCTTCCAATTGTATCTCATACAACTCTCGAATATTTTCAATTGGGTGAATAACTCCTTATTCTGATCCATCACATGAATCATTCCCAATTCTTGCTTCTAAACATATATAATCTTATTATAATTTGTTTAGTTAAGTTTGACCCATTGTTTTAGCAATTGGATATTACAATTATCCCATCACACCTTACTAATATAGAACATGCACCTCGCGTAGGCGAAACCTGCAATGCTCGATACTAGTCTTGATGAGTGCTAAAAATTGGAAAGCATAAACTTAATATTTAATTTTGAGGGAATTTATTATTAGTTTGATCTCACCGGCTTAACATGCAAAACGTCTCTCACATGCATCAACATACAATTACATGCATCAACATACATATAAAAAAAAAAAGATACAATTATGGCCCCTAACGCAATTGTTCTCTCAAGCCAATGAGAGAACCTAAGCTAACCTAATAACGATCTAAGCTTCTCCAAGCATGATCTCCAAGGTTATCCTCCTTTAATATTGAATACTTCCTCTTTTTTTTTCATAACATAATATTACATTACATATAAGAAAACTCGTTTTACATACGAGGGAGTGAGATGAGAAAAGAAGTTACATAAAGAGATTGAGAGAGAGAGGCACGACACGCAGGCCGTATTCAAAAATCCCAAAACAATAATAAAGGAAAAACTAAGGCCATAACTGATCACCACAAATAAATAATAATAAACAGACTTTTATTATTAGTTTAAAATTCCGATAATTAAATAAACTAAATTAAATTTCGACTGATTGATCACACTTTGCAGACTTAGCCGGGGGTTCCGCTGCCCGGTCAGCGGACGGTGGTTCCGCTGACCGTTCAGCGGACGGGGTTCAAGGGGGCAGCGCCCCCTTGCGGGGTTGTTAGGGGCAGCGCCCCAGCGAAAATTTTTTTTTGAACACTTCATTGTATTTCACGTCGTTTCCTGCACAACTTTTGTGCATTTACAACCCCAACCGGAAAAGTCTGCGGCAATACAACACTTGTACTGCCATTAATCCTAATGCAACAATTTCATGCCGTCAAACACAACTCGATTGATAACTCAATATGATAGATCAACATATCATTGCTTCACCATACTAACGTCGGATTCCGAAGCGAATGAAAGTGATGATCTTTCAAAAGAATTACAATCCTTATGTGATTGAATGGATGAAATCAAAACAGTATATCCCATATACCATCTTTGCATCAGAATTTCTTATATCTTATATAAAAGTGATCGATCTAATTGTGTAACCTATGGATGATCAATGTATCGCACAACTTCACCATACTAATGTCGGATTCCGAAGCATAATCAACATCAATCATCCAAATCGTACACAACAGATGCCAAATTTAATTAATCGTTTATTGTTAAATTCATTCTGTGTTTTAATCGAATCAAATACAGAAAAGACGGAAATTTAACAGCTATCAGATCCATGGTTTCGTAAGTGGCTCTGATACCACTGAAGGAAAATTGCGATCTATACGCAGCGGAAAACAAAAATTTCCTTTAGTGATCCTTACGAATGAGCATGGTCAGTGATAGAATCGTTACCTCTTTGTGGCGATTCAGATCTTTGATGCAGCGATCACAAGCGTTGATGAAGTGCAACGCCTCTACTCAGTCCACACGAACAGCTTCCGGTCACAGTGCTAGCTGCTTACGAACGGAATTATTTGAGTGAGAAAAGAGAATCAAAAACGAAATTGCATCAAGTGAAAGCTTCATCACAAGGGTTCCTTTTATAGACTCTCTTGTGGGCTGCGGGCTAAAACCCTAATTCACATGATCCATAATAATATTATATATTATTATAATAACTATTATTATAATAAATATATTTATTTTATTATTATTTTATAACCATTATAAAATAACAATAATTATTATTATATTATCTGAATTTCTATTTTTCACTTAAGTGCACCGTACCTTACGGTGTTCCTTTGATTTCTCTATCTCTCATCAAACTGTCCTTATGTGTGTGACCCTGTAGGATTTCGTAACGTTGGTAATTATATTAAATTATATATATTTAACATAATAAACAGTAAGCGGTATCTAGCAACACATCACTGCTACCCAAGTCACGAAAATGTCATGTGATCTGACAAAACCTTTTTCGTGATAATATATGTTTGTACAATTACCCTTTTGCCCCTATGTCTATATTGAACACAAGGCATACACTGTGTCATCCTTGTCCAGTTCAATATTGGGCCCTTAGACATTTCTCCTGTTATGCAGGATTGGCAAATTCCATCTAGGACACTCATGTCCCTCAGCATGCTTCGTGGAGTGTCCATCAACTGTCTTTATGATCATCCAGTTACGGATAATGTTTGATCAGCAATAAAGCACCCGACTCTACATCTAGGGTCCATAGTGGTTTCAGGTCGAAGGGTGGTAATACACCATTATCACCATGAGAATAACTTATGACACTTTGCATAACATACTATGTAGTATTCTCATAGCGGGTCAATCCGGTATAAATATTACTCCTAATATTTATACCTATGTCAAGACTTGATAACTCTTTATCCATGATCCATGAGATGTGATCATCAGTCTATCTTCATAATAGTCTCAATGCTTTTAATGTTATCCCACTTTGCAATAAAGCTTGACTACGGATATTTTAAGAATAATGTCTTTATGTTTAATGGGATCTCATGATTAAGTCACACTTAACATTTCATTAAACAGACTAACTATTCTAGGGACTTTATTATTCTGAAAGACAAACATAATAAAGAAATGCCTTTTATTATTAAACGAATAATCTGATACAAGTACCATAAAGTATTGGCCTCTAGGGCTTACACCAACAAGATGGTGGTATGAGATTATGTATAGACTACCGCCAACTAAACAAGGTCACTATTAAAAACAAATACACATTGCCTTGGATTGATGACCTCCTGGATCAAGTGAAAAGAGCTTGTGTGTTCTTGAAAATTAATCTTTATTTTGTATATTATCAAATCCGAGTGAAATGTTATGACACCCCAAAGACTGTCTTCCGCACTCGTTATGGACATTACGAGTTTCTTGTGATGCCTTTCGGAGTGATTAATGTTTCATCCGTCTTTAAGGACTATATGAATCGTGTGTTCCAACCATATATAGATCAATTTGTGTTGATTTTTATAGATGAAATCTTAATATATTGTCGTACAGCTCAAGAGCACCAAGGCATTTGAGGGTTGTACTTTCTGTTCTGCAAGAGAGGAAGTTATTCACAAAGCTTAGCAAGTGTGAATTCTAGATGTCATAAGTCAAACTTCTCGGACACGTGATCTCTCAGGGAGGAGTTGTGGTGGATCCATCTAAGGTAGATGTGGTACTCAATTTGGAGTCACCTCAGAATGCATCAGAAGTCAGGAGTTTTATAGGACTTCTATGATATTACTAGTGTTTATCATGGGTTCTTCCACATCAACTTCCATTAACAAAAATTAAATTGAACGATTAAAATTGTGGATGGAAAATTTTAAAACAATGATTAATTAAAAAAAATTTAAAGTCAAAACAAATATTAAAATGTTTAAGAGTCAAACTTATTTAACTCTTATTTTAATAAATTTAAAGATAGACAGGGGTGATGTGATTTTCTTGAATTCTAACTTTTAGTTAAAAGATAAAATTATAGAAACTTATAAACTATGACTAGAAATTGGAAAAGCCTCAAAGCAATACTATAAGCTTGTAACATGATCAATCCAAAGCTAATTAGTTATGTGAAATGATTTAACAAATTAGTTATGGTAGTTAATCAGTTAGAAGCAGTTATAAACAGTTAGTTACATTTCCTTCTTAGTTAGCTCATACTATAAATATATATTCCATCTCTTTCTCTTGTTCACATTCCATAGTTTCTTCATAGTTCTTGTGGCACAACACAAAAATGGAGGAGGGTCAAAAGAACACGGCGGCAACAAAGATGATTAGTACTTCCACTACTGATCCTCAGAAAGAAGAAACTTCTCAATCTGAAAATGAAACTTGTTTCAAGAATATAAAAGAAGTAGGTAGTGATATACCAATGTATGATTCTTCAAATTTTCCATGGCCATTGCCATTGGATTGTTCTCCCAGCATAACACCAAAGAAGAGAAAAGAGGGACCTGAAACGGATTCATCTTTTGCAGAAACTCCAACCAAGATAAGAAGACGACACAGATGCCCTTGTGGCTCCGGTTCCGAATCAAAGAAGAGAAAACAAGGACCTTCTCTAATAACTTCTTCACAAACTGAAGGAACTTCTGATACATCTTCTGCAGAAACTCCAACCAAGAAAAGACCCCCACGCCCTCCTGGAAAACTCACCCCCTATTTCATAGATTTGAATGTTGGCGAGGTGTAACATTAATCAACCAATATTTTCATTTCATATGCAATTTTTACATTTCATTTACTAAACATATGATTTGCAGGATATGGTAGATACTATATACACTATATCTCAGGCATTTCCTCATCAAACGTTTAACATAATCTCTGCGATTGGTACTATATCAGACATTGGCCTTTTTACTCCTGATGGTCTCGCGCACCAGAAGGTTAAATTCTGCGTCTTATCTTATAATAATATATATGTTAAGCTCTTAATTTTTCGCTCGTATCTTTTAATTTGTGTTGCACTTGTAGGGAGAATTTGAGATACTTTCGTTATCTGTAAAAAGTCTCGTTGGTGATGATGGCCTTCACTGTCGTGCAAAGGCGATGTGTTCCGTTTCATGGATTAATGATAAGGGAATTATGTATGCAAGTACTTCTGTCAACTCCCTCATAGCGGCCGGCCCTGTTAAAGTAAGCAGATCATAAATTTCAATAGAAATGGCGACGCTTATTTGTTTAAATTAACAATCTTTATCTTTTGGTTTATTAGATTATTATGGCCTATTTCAACACACACAACGCTAAGAAAGCAGGTGCAAGAATTTGGGAATCTGCTGCTGCTGCTATAAATGGAGATTCTGATTCTAAAATGTTAGTAGAAGGACAAACAAGTCGCCATTCGCCGAGACTTGGAATTACTCCAGTTCGACGAGTGGTGGATCGAAAAATATTTCCCATAGAGGCCATTCCTCTTCAAATGATCAGGACATGAAGCCTCCTTCTGTGGTGGATCGAAAAATATTTCCCATAGCGTCTAATCTTCTATTATTCTGGTGTATAGATTGTATGTAGACTCAGGAAATGATATTCTGAAAACCATTATTGTTTCCTTTTCTTTTAATTCTCATGCCATGTTTTTTATATGCTATGATCGCCTCAACATCATATTGAGAAAGGGACTCAGTGCGACCATAAATTTGCATAACAAAGAGACTGTATTCTTTTAGGATTCCTTCAATAATGGCATCAATTTGCTCTTGTTTAGTAATGGCTTTGATTTGAAGACCATATTCATTTGATGAGCGATACCATTTTTTGATATATTTGAGTTTCGCAATGAAGTGTTTACGGACTTTGTCCTAACCTAATATGAACTCTTGCATGCGAAGAACAGACAAATTAAATAATTATTGGCATAAGCCATATGAACATGATCAATCCGAGTATCATATTCCTTAGAGATCACATCACTGTGACGATCAGCTTTTGTGTTGTACATTGGAGGAACTTTCGGATTCACTGCAAATCTGTATAAATTAGTGTGTAAGAATAACACATTTAACTTACTTTTTGGTTCCGGTTATATCTCAAGAAAATAAAAACACGAAACTTTCAAAGTACGATCGCAAACTCGTGGGATGAATTTAACATAGAGTCGTCACCGAATTTTATTTATTCTTAAAAAGGAGAAAGAGAAAATATTGATAAAATTCAAAAAGAACGACAATGATATGGTCGTCGTAGTCGCAACCAAATCAAGGTTCAGGAGTCAATTACGCAAGAAAAATGTATTAACATCCCTCACGTCCGTTGTACGTAATGAAAACCATTTCGTTAGTTGTTTGCGTTAGTGTTAGCTTTAAAATGTTAAGCTTCTCGAGTTATTGAAAAGAAAAGAAGAAATGAACTAAAAAGTTTATTTTTTATTAGGGTGTCTCACAAGACTTTGAATCTCGCTCCTACGTTCTCCAGGTACAATGGAGAACTCCGGATTTACGTAGTTTTAGATATAAAATGTTTATTTGTTGGTCGATTTTAGTGAAAGCTATTTAATCTCAATCGACAGAAAAACATTAATTTACCCAAAACATGTGAAAAGCGAGCGTTTGCATCACATAGAATAGATATCTACTTATCAACATTCACGGGAAAATGTCACTTATTTGAACTCACAATTGTGAAAGAAGCATTGTATTACATCAGCTCGAGACAAAATATTTTTCGTTTGTGAAAAAGGTTCGAAAGATCGCGCGACGTCCAGAAAAAAAAAAGTTTGATGTGTTTGATGTATTTTGAGTGATGGCGATAGCTTGGATGGACGGGATATTCATTTCAAATCCTAATCTCTGGAGTTCATGATATCCACCTCATTTCTTTTTCATCTTTATTGAAAAGTGTTTAGTAAGAATTGAGTGTTTTGATTTTTTATTTGAGAAAATGGCTTGACGTTGGGTCAAGTTTTTAATCTATGATTATAAAAAAGTTTGAAGTGATTTTAGGGTTTTGAAAAATGATTTGAATGTGAAATGTGAAGATGATTAGTGAAAATGGTTTGAAAAGATTTAGGGTGAAATAGATTTAAATGGAACTTGGTATTGACCAACTATTTTCTTTTCATTTTTTTAAAGATAGATTTTATTTTTCTTTTTATGTATTTATCTTGATTAATGATTTATATAAAGGAAATAAAAATAAGAAAAATGAATAGAATTTACAAACAAGGGATGGGGGCGCATTTTGTCAATGGGGAGTAATGAAGCAATTAAAGTACAACCTATCAAACTAGTAAACGCAAGCACACAAAAGAAAAGAGCTCATTGTAAGAAGGCTCAAGAATAAGCCACGGGATCGGAAACCAACCAAAATTGAAAACAAACTGAATTTAGTGTTGTGTTAAGTTAACTTAAAGTGAATTCATGTATAAATCACTCTATAAGAAGTTGAACACAAAATTTATGCATCCAAATGATTTTCGAAAACTAAATTGAATTTTAACTCCGAGATTGCAATGCAATGAAAACAAAATAAAATAACAGCAACATCCAAATATATTATTATTATTATTATAGCAATGTTACAATTTTTTACATCAACTCAAAGTAATTGAAAAAAAAGTATAAAGCACAACACAACATACACGCGTTATTAGAAAGGGAAGATCATTTGCTTTGGAACAGTAGGTAACAGTTATCTCCCTTCCATTATTAATGTTCTTCTTGTTAAAGGACTAATGCATAACCTTTTGTCCATAAGTCAATTAAGTGAAAATTGTTATGACATTATCTTCAATCAAAATTCTTGCAAAGTTGTCAGTCAAAAGAATGACTCATTTCTTTTCAATCAAAATTCTTGCAAAGTTGTCAGTCAAAAGAACAACATTTATAAGATCATACTTTCTAACTTAAAAAATCAGAATGTTAAATGTCTTATGTTTGTTAACGAAGAGCAATGGACATGACATAGAAAATTGGGTCATGTTAGCATGAGGAGGATTTCCTAGCTTAATAAGCTCAATTTAGTCAGAGGTCTGCCAAATCTGAAGTTTGCTTCACATACTCTTTGTGAAGCATGTCAGAAAGGAAGTTTTCTAAAACTTATTTCAAAACTAAAAATGTTGTATCAACCTCCAGACCGTTGGAGCTTCTTCACATTCACTTGTTTAGGCCAATGAAAATTGTCTCTGTCAATGGTAAGTATAGACTAGTCATTGTTGATGACTACAATAGATGGACATGGGTGAAATTTCTTAGACACAAGAATGAGTCGCATTCTGTATTCTTTACCTTCTACTCCCAAGTGCAAAATGAGAAGGATCTCAGAATTGTAAAAGTCAGAAGTGATCATGGTGGTGAATTTAAAAACAAAGATTTTGAGAAACTCTCTTATGAGAGTGGAATTTCCCATGATTTCTCCTGTTCTAGAACTCCACAACAGAATGGAGTTGTGGAGAGGAAGAATAGGACTTTGCAGGAAATGACAAGGACCGTTATCAACGAGACTAATGTGGATAAGCACTTTTGGTCAGTATTCGAAGTGCAGTAAAGCGGAAAGAAGAAAAATTTTAAATTTGGAAGGATTTCCTTTGGGATTTATATCGTCTCCATAGGGATCGGTGCGAGGGAAAGAACGATATTCAACAATCTCTACATTTCTAAGCTTATAGTTACAAAATGGTTGAAAGATCAACAGATACAATAGACAAAGGCAGAAAATATAAAGTAAAGAATGAAATATAAATAGAGCTTTGTTGAGATTGGATCTCATCAATTGATAACACATGCATTCTTCTAACCATGTTATACACAACTCAAACGTTCGGTTAATACCATCACGTATCACTCATAACAGAGGTTATGTCTAACGCAAAGTCGAGAGTCCAACTGTATTGTCTCATCGTGATGTCTCACATAAAAAAACCAACACAAAGCATTGAGAACTAATACTCACGTGAATGTTAAACCTAAATCAATGTTTAGATTTTAGACCTAACAGATATTCGGATAACATCCATATTAAATTAATGATTTGATTCATATATAACGCCGTGATCAGAATACGTACACATGATTAACCCTTTTTACTTGTATTCAACTAATTTGCCAAATGTATGTGAACGTAGTTCTTCATCTCTATTGTCATGCATCCTCATAAAACTGTATTGATTCTACTCATGCTACTAATCAACATAATACAAGCAAAGATACAAGTGAATATCAACTTACAAGACTATGTCAAAAGTTTGCTCATTGATAGATGCATATCTAAGATCTAAGATTTGAAAAAGGTTTTGTTAAGACCCACAGATAAGAAATCAAAGACAACATCAATATTGAATCAAAAACTAGTTCACAATACATATATTAGATAAAATACATATGGTATCAAAATATTACATCCAAACCCCAACAAGAAATCGAAGATCTTACCTTCTCCCCCTTAGGGTTTGTGTTTCTCTCTCTAGAATATATTTGAAATAAAGAGAGATAAAATTTTGATCTCCAAAAAGTACAAGTCTTTTTTTTAAAAGTGAGAAAAGTACTTAAATAGTTATTACAAAATTTGTCCTGTTCTTCTAGCAAACAACTTATTCACCCAGAAACGTCTACTTTTAGGCACTTGAAGTGCCTCAGAAACAGTTAAACCGCCCTTGGAAAATATCTGAGTTCGTTGTGCGAACACTTCTTTACACAGCGAACTGCTTCGCTTCAACTTCGCCCAGTGAACTTTGAGCTTTTTTCCTATTGCCTTTAATCTAAGTTGATTCGCTGGGCCTTCTCCAGGAGTTCGCCCAGCGAATATCCGCTAGCTGCTCGTTGGTGTTCGCATAGCGAACATGCTGATTCTTCATCAATTATTTGGCTTACTTGGTCAATCCTTTGTGTCTTAAAATCATTGATGTTTTATGCCTATTTCCTGCACAATAACACACACATCAAAGAATCAAAAGGTATTTGCAATATAATTGAAGTATCATGCAAGAACAAGAAATAAATATATTAAACATGAGAAATGAGTTGAAAAGTTCTAAGAAAGATGGTTCAATTTAAGTCAAAATTTACACTTAACAAACTCTCCCCAACTAGATTTTTGTTTGTCCTCAAGCTAAGTATGCCCCTCATAAAAATAAGAGAAATTTGCTTAAACAAGAGGATTTTCTCAAGTATAAGATTCAAACAAGAAAGGATTAACGATTCAAATTCAAACAAGATAAATTTGCTCAAATAAGAGGATTTGGCCAAGCAAGAGAATACGCACAAGCAATGCTCACCACTCAATAGAATCGAACAATGACAAAGAATTTAGTTCTTAAACAAACATCATGCAATGTTTCAAATAACAACTAAATTCCCATACTTGAATCACTCTAACACTCCTTTTCAAAATAAGAATGAAGAAATTAACGCGTTTGAAATCGCGAAGAAATTTCACTCACCTAACAAACAATGCTAATAATAATCTAACTCATACATTCATCTAATCAATCAAAAATGAAAGCATGAAAGCAAGAGATCACTAAGAGATTTTAAGGTTGTAGTTTGGTCGGGTTTACAACAAATGGACATTTCTAAAGGTTATTGAATTAAAGTTGCCAATGTAAAAGATACATTCACTATTCAAGTTATTTACACATCACAACTTCATTCACCACTTTCTTTCCTCTATTGTAATCCTTCTCAAACTTTCTTTTGCACAATCATTTAATTCACTATTTTTCTTTTTTCAAACAAGCATTTTTTCTTTTGTTTTTCACATTCGAATTCAAACTTTTTCTTTTCATGCTTGCTTGAAATTTTCAAAACTTTTAAGTAACCTACCACTTTTCTTTTTACTCTCTCCAACTTGGTTTCAACCAAACCACAAGTGAATGTTCCTTGCTTTTTATGGCAAGGAAGACAATTTAAATAAATTTCAAAGGTTCAAGAAATTTTTTTAGAATCCCACAAACTTTAATGATGAATTATCTTTCAAATTATGCACAAATACCAAGTTTATCACTAAACTAGGATCTAAACTATTAAACTCAAAGAGGTTAGCAAATTCGCATTACTTACGGGTAAGTTTTTTTTTTTGGTATGGTTGTGCTCAATATCAACAAATGTCTTAATCATTTCTAATGCTTTCACAAAATCAAAATAATCAAAAGATAAAGCATGAATCAAACGAATTAAACAAAGTTTATCAATCATCCTAAGCATATAGTAAACAATAGAGGTTTCTCATAATTTGTGGCTTTTGGTCCTAAGTGAAACAAGCATTTAAACAAAGTTGCAAAATGAAAAAAAATACACATTTGAAAAAAGCACAAAATTCTTAAGTCATTATAACATTCTATAAAGCGGTACAATTTACCTTGCTTGAATTAACATACTCAACATCCTACCATCACCATCCAGACTTGTGAGAATCTTCATTGGATACTTTTTACAAATAGCAACCAATATATAAAAGGTTCTCACCATTCATCTCTAAATAATACTTAAGAAAACGTAAAAAGAAATAATTATATATACAATATAAACAATTGTACAAAGCTAAAAAAATATAGAAACTATTGCATTGCACTCAATATATAAACACCAATCCCCGACAACAACGCCATTTTGTTTGAGTTGTAGTAAAGCGGCAAGAAGCAAAATTTTAGATTTGGAAGGATTCTTTCCGGAATTTATATCGTCTCCACGGGGATCGGTGCAAGGGAAAAAATCCATTCAATGGTCTCTACATTTCTAAGCTTATGGTTACAAAATGGTTGAAAGATCGACATATACAATAGACAAAGGCGGAAAATATAAAGACGGAAAATATAAAGTAAAGACTAAAATATCAACGAAGCCTTGTCGGGATTGGATCTCATCAATTGATAACACATGCATTCTTATAACCATGTTATACACAACTCAAACATTTATTTAATGCCATCATGTATAACCCACAACAGAGGTTATGTCTAACGCAAAGTCGAGAGGCCAATCGTATTGTCTCATCGGTGATGTCTCACGCGACAAAACCAACACAGAGCATTAAGAACTGATACTCACGTGAATGTTAAACTTAAATCTCTGTATAGAGTTTAGACCTAAAAGATATTCAAATAACATCCATATTAAATTAATGATTTGATTCATATATAACGCCATGATCAGATACGTACACATGATTAACCCTTTTTACATGTAACAACTAATTTGCCAAATGTATGTGAACATAGTTCTTCATATCTATTATCATGCATCCTCACAATATCGTATTGATCCTACTCATGTTACTCATTCTACTAATCAACACAATACAAGCAAAGATACAAGTGAATATCAACTTACAATATTATGTACAAAGTTTGCTCATTGATAGATGAATATCTAAGATCTAAGATTTGAAAAAGGTTTTGTCAAGATCCACAAATAAGAAATCAAATATAACATCAATATTGAATCAAAACTAGTTCACAATATATATATATATTAGATGAAATACTTATGGTATCAAAATATTACATCTAAACCCCAACAAGAAATCAAAAATCTTACCTTCTCCCCCTTAGTGTTTGTGTTTCTCGCTCTAGAATATATTTGAAATGAAGAGAGATAAAGTTATGATCCCTAAAAAGTACAAGTCTTTTTTCTAAAAGTGAGAAAAGTATTCAAATAGTTATTAAAAAATTTGTCATGTTCGCCTAGCGAAGAACCTATTCACCCACCGAAGTCTACTTTTAGACACTTGAAGTGCCTCAGGAACAGCTAAACCGCCCTTGGAAAATATATGAGTTCATTGTGCGAGCACTTCTTCGCACAGTGAACTGTTTCACTTCAACTTCGTCCAACGAACTTTTGACCCTTTTCCTACTGCCTCAACTTGAGATGGTTCGTTGGGGCTTCGCCAGGAGTTTGCCCAACGAATATTCGTTGGCTGCTCTCTAGTGTTCGCACATTGAACATGCTGATTCTTCATCAATTCTTTTGCTTCCTTGTTCAATCTTTTGTGTATTAATCATTGATGTTGTATGCCTATTTCCTTCAAAATAACACATACATCAAAGAATTCAAAGGTATTTACAATATAATTGAAGAATCACACAAGAACAAGAAATAAATCTATTAAAACATGAGAATTGAGTTGAAAAGTATCAAGAAAGATGGTTTTATTTAAGTCAAAATTTGCACTTAACAACCAGAAGCAGTCAACATAGAATGTTATATTTAGAATAGGATCTCTATAAGAACTATTTTGGGGAATACTTCCTATGAATTGTGGAAGAACATGAAACCCAACATTTCTTATTTTCATCCTTTTGGATGTTATTATTTTATGTTGAACACTAAAGAGAATCTTGGAAAGTTTGATTCTAAGGCACAAAAGTGCATCATATTAGGATACTTTGAACACTCAAAAGGCTATAAAGTATATAACATTGAGACATAGATTGTTCAAGAATAAATCCATGCCAGACTTGATGATAAACTTGACTTTGAAAAGTCAAAGCTAGTTGAGAAATTTTCATATTTGGAGATCACTTATTCAAGTTATGAAGGAAAAACTTTAGAAGCCAAAGAATCTGAAGCCAAAGACTCTGAAGCTCCTTAACCAGAAGTTGTTGAAGCTCTGAATCCTCTGAAAAGGCATAGACAGAGATCTTCACATTCTGAAGAACTGATTCTGGTGACATGTCTGAACCTGTCAGAACCAAATCCTCTTTCAAGCCTTCTAAAGAAATCATTTTTTGTTTGGTGTCTCTGATAGAGCCTACATCAATTGATGAAGCATTCCAACACACAAAATGGATTCTGGCTATGCAGGAGGAACTCAATCAATTCTCTAGAAATGACGTGTGGGATCTGGTGCCAAGACCCAAGGGAACTCATGTTATTGAAACAAAGTGGGTCTTCAGAAACAAACTAAACAAACAAAGAGAGATAGTAAGAAATAAGGCTCGACTGATTGCACAAGGCTATAGTCAGCTAGAAGGGATTGACTATACACAAACCTTTGCACCAATTGCTATGTTAGAGTATATTTGTCTCTTAACTTCTTTTGATTTTAATCATGACATCATCTTATAACAGATTGATGTTAAGATTGCATTTCTGAATGGTTACATTACTGAAGAAGTGTATGTACACCAACCCCCGTGATTTGAAAATCCTAAAAATTAAGATTTTATCTTCAAACTCAAGAAATCATTGTATGGTCTGAAACAAGCTCCTAAAGTGGTATGAAATACTAAGCAATTTTCTATTAGAAAATGATTTCACCAGAGGGAAGGTTGACACAACTCTTTTCTGTAAGTCATTCAAAAATGATATTCATGTTGTTCATATTTACTTTGATGATATTATATTTGGTTCTACTAATGTTATTTTGTGCAAGGAATTTGTTAAGTCTATGTAGGCAGAGTTTGAGATGAGTCTGATGGGAGAACTCAAGTTCTTTCTAGGGATTCGGATCAATCAGAGTCCAGAAAAAATGTACATCCATCAGAGCAAGTACACCAAGGAACTTCTGAAGAAGTTTGAAATGTCATAATGCAAGATGTCTATGACTCTCATGCATCCTACATGTATCCTTGAGAATGATGAGGTAAGTGTTAAGGTATAACAAAAGCTATACAGAGGTATCATTGGCTCTCTCTTATACATGACTGCTTCTAGACCTAACATTTTATTTAGTGACTGTTTTTATGCTCGCTTCCAATCAGATCCTAGAGAATCCCACTTAACAATTGTTAAAAGGATCTTCAGGTATGTAAAAGGTACTATTAACCCTGGCTTGTGTTATAGAAAATCTAAAGATTACAAGCTAGTGGGTTACTGTGATGCTGACTATGTTGGAGATAGACTTGGGAGGAAAAACAGTTATGGAAGCTGACAGTTTCTAGGAGATAATCTGATCTCGTAGTTCGGAAAAAGGCATTCAACAATAGCATTATCAACTGTAGAAGATGAATACATTGCAACCTCTGGATGCAGCACTCATATACTTTGGATGAAAAGTCGGCTATAAGATTTCCAGATTTATGAGAGTAACATTCTTATACTCTGTGATAATACTTCTGCTATTTGTTCATATAACAATCCCATTTTACATTATAGAGCAAAACATATTGAGATAAAACATCACTTTATATGTGACTATGTTCATAAGAATATTTTATATCTAAAATTTATTGATACAGACCATCAATGGGTTGATATATTTACAAAACTCCTTGTTGAAGATAGATTCGTTTTCATTTTGAAAATTTTGAAAATGAAATTATGTCCAGAATGAATCTAATGATTATCCCAGAATGTCAATCTCTCATAATGGTAAAATGAGACTCTGAGATTTGTTTTGACTTTTAACTTATGGTCTTCTAGAAGTTAGAAGATTTCATATGCTTAGAAGTATTCAATCAGAACCTCTTTGTTTGACGTTCTGTATTCCTGGATAGTGAATATTCTTTGCATTAATAAGTTGTCAATCAGTTTCGAAAAGTGGAACAGTTTTAAAGACAACTGACTTAGAAAATTGAATTGTTTTCTAACGCACTGATATGACACATTGGGTGAAGGCAATTGGTGTGCGATGGGTATATAAAGTGAAGACAAATCCCAAAGGCGAGGTGATCAAATATAAGACTCGATTGGTAGCGAATGGATTCTTGCAATGTGAAGGTATATACTTTGAGGAAGTGTTTGCACTTGTGGCTAGGCTTGAAATCATCCGATTAGTTGTTGGCAGGCATTACGAATAACAACGATTGGGCAATATATCAAATGGACGTCAAATCTGCATTTTTGAATGGTCCACTTAATAAAGAGGTTTAAGTTGACCAACCCCCTGGATTTGTAGTAAAGAATTAAGAGATGAAGTTCTACAAATTACATAAAGTTTTATATGGTTTGAAACAAGCTTCAAGATCTTGGAACAAACGCATCGATGGCTTTCTTGTTGATATTGGTTTCAAGTGGTGTGCGCCCAAACACGGAGTTTATGTGAGATCGGATACAAATGATGGTGTGATCATTCTTTGCTTATATGTGGATAATATATTGATTATCGGCAGTTGTGAGAAGAGTATCTCTAAGTTCAAGAGTGAACTTATGGATGAGTTTGAGATGACGGGCCTTGGCATTATGACGTATTTCCTTGGCATAAAGTTCCACAAGTAATAAATGGGACTGCCCATGCATCAAAGGAGATATGCTCTTGAGATCTTGAAGAAGTGTGAAATTGAGCATTGAAATGCTGTCATTACACCATGTGAGGCAAGGTTGCAGATGTCCAAGAGTGAGGATGAGCAAGATGTGGATCCAACGTAATATAGGAGATTAATTAGATCATTGCAGTATTTGTGCAATACCCGATCAGACTTGGAATTTAATGTCGGTATTACTAGTAACTTCATGGAGAGACCGAAGGTGTCTCACTTGGCAGTAGTCAAGAGAATCCTTAGATATGTTAAAGGAACTCTTTGTTGCGGAATTCTCTTTCCCGCATCAGACACTAGTCGAAAATGCGATTTACTTAGTTTCACTGATTACAATTGGTGTGGTGATAAGAATGATAGAAAGTCAATGGCTGGATACATCTTTATGCTTGGTAGGACACCAATCTCTTGGTGTTCGAAGAAGCAACCGGTGGTAGCACTCTCATCTTGAGAGGCCGAGTACATTGCGGCTTCGTTGTCTGCGTATCAAGCTATGTGGCTCATGAATTTATTGAAGGAGTTGGTTAGCAATGAGGGTGAGGCTACTACGCTTTTGGTTGATAATGTTTCTGCAATAAATCTTGTGAAGAATCTGATTGCACACAGAAGAAGCAATCACATAGAGATACAGTTTCATTATTTAAGGGAGCTAGTGAGTGAAGGCAAGTTACGATTGAGATATTGTCGAAGCGAAGATCAAGTTGCAGATTTGTTGACCAGAGGATAATAAATGAGGTGTTCAAAAGGTTGAAGAAAAGCCTGAGCATGTTGGACTTAGAATAACTGAATTGAAGTGGTGTGTTGAAAATCAATTTTTGACATTTCAGTTGTGGTAACGGGTTACGGAGTTAAAAAAAACTAAAGGATTGTTGGTATCGGAATCGCAATAGGTTACGATATTTTGCATAACCGGTTATGAAGTCATATTTTGATTTTTTTTTTTTTTTTTTTTTTAGTTTTTGTTAGTTTCAGCTTATTTTGTTAAGGTGTTTTATTATTTCCAATCATTTTGTACTTTGTTGTATATAAGAACTTGTAAACTCCTATTTGTGGTTAATGCCAATTATTTTTCTCACCCCTTAATAACTCTCTCTATTTTTCTCTCTCAATTTCTTAACTTCATTTTCTTCCAATTAACTCAATTCTCCATAAATTCACCATTAGAGATTTTGTATGTTCTAACAAATTAAGGAGACCAAAAATACATTTAAATCTTAAAATTTTAAATGAGTGAAAATGAATATTTTAAAAATATACTTTAATTATTTAAATAATTGAAAAGTCTAAAAAAATATGTTATATTAAGTTGTTCTCATTTATACCACCAAATTAAATTATATAAAAATACTCTGACTCTTTTAAAATAGTCTATAAAAAATTAATATGATGCACGTGACAACCTACTAAATCTTTTAAGTGGATCGTTAATTTATTATTCAAAAGCTAATTACAAACTAAAAAAACCATATGCAAAATTAAGAGCAATTACAAAAACTGCATGATAATTTTTTGTAAAATCTATAGTGTAAAAAACCGTATTCAAATTTGAAATATTAGGAAGAAATTTTTTTGTAAAACTGCATGATAATTGTGTATATAAACTGGTAGCAGTTTATATTATTTAATCTATGGTTTGGGAAGAAGAAAAAGAATTATTTCTTCAAAAACCTACGGATCTTTTGCCATTTGCCAAGCTCAACCAAAATCATGAGAAATTCGAGTAAAAGGGGCATTCCGAGAATTGAACTCGGGACCTCTCGCACCCTAAGCGAGAATCATACCACTAGACCAAATGCCCTTTGTTGGTACGAGATAATATTCAAAATATTTAACCATTTTTTTATTCTGTTCGATAGATTGATAGCGTTCAAGTCAGCGAATGTTTCTTTCTTCTCTACATACGTTTAGAATTACGACCTTAAAAATATTTTTTTTTTTGTTTTTCACCCAAATTTGCCAACTAAATATATAACGTTTTTATACGATATGTAAGATCTTATATTTTAATTTTAAATCGTAGTTATGAATTCCCATTTAATGATTTAATTGAATTTGTATCATATTTGAAAATTTGCCAACTAAATAATTAAAGAAAATTTTGTCATTTAATTATTAAGAGTGGTCAAAGTATCATAATCTATTTGATTGTCCCTTTGGAAGTTACGGTGGTTTTGAATCATATTGAGTAGTTTAAGTACCATATAGATGGTATATTTCTAAAATGAGTCTTACAATGTAATAGGAATTTATTATAGTTGCAATTAAGTTATTTTTGTTAGAATTTTTGAATCACAAATATAATATTGCATGAGTTAGGATTATTATTTAATTAGTTAAAATTGTAGTGATCTAATTAATATTGAGTATGCGACTAAAAGCATTAATGTCATAAAATATGAGATTGTTGTGTAGATACCATAAGTTAATATCTAATTTAATGAAGGGACAAATTAGAGTATTGAAAACTAAGAAATAACTCTAAGGTTATTTATAGGTGTTTATTGTCTACATTAAAGGTGAGAAAAATACACAAGAATGGGAGGTTGAATTGTGTTGTTTGTTTTCTTTAGTTTGCTTCTGAACAGAGTTCAGATTCTAAACCATTATTGAGATTATGATAATTAAGTGCAGCGGAATAATAACAAAAGAAAATAAATAGCAATAGAAAACACAAAGATTTATCATGATTCCTCCCAAACTGAGAGTAGTTCAGTCCCCTTGCAACACAAGAGATTTTCCACTATAATCAAATCATGATTACAATTGCTTATGTCCTAAGCACAAGACTTTATTGCTCAGACCCTCAGCCCGAGACATCCTGCTTAGACCCCCAGCACAAGACTTTTTATTTAAACTCCTAAGATTCAAGACTTCCTGCTTAAACCTCTCAGGTTCAAGACTTTCTTACTCAAGCCCTTCAAGCTCAAGACTTTTGATCAGACCCTCGGTCCAATACTTGCCTACTCAGATTCCACGAATCCAAGACTTTTTCTTAAATCCCACAGATTCAAGACTTCTTCTCAAACCCTTCAGATACAACACTTTCTTGCTTAAATTCCACGAGTCCAAGACTTTTACTCAATCAACAATTGATTAAGAATTCAATGTTATAGTACATAGCAGGAGACTTACTTGGCTCAAGTTTCACAACAAGAGACTTGGATGCTCAAGCACATAGCAAGAGACTTTATATAAACTATTAAACAACTTGTTTAGCATAATAGAGAACAAGGTGTACTTGATACATAATCAGAGGTACTGGACAATAACTATAACAAATATCACCATACTTAAGATTTCTAAGATATTCAATGTTTAAGAAATCTTAAGGCTTTGTGCAATTTACAAATACAACAAAAATTATGCACACTCGATCGTGTTGCTATTGTTGATCTTGTTATTCTTCCATTCTAGTATAAGCGAGGAACGCTTCTATCATTCTTAGCCCTTCTTCTTTTTTCTCCTTGTTCCTTGTTGAAAATCCATGTTGAATTTTCAGCTACTTATAGCAGTTTCAGAGGAGTAGGCGTTGGAAGAAATAACTTGTACACGTGTCTTTGTTACTTTATAGTACAAGAGACATTGAAGATATATACACCAAAAAATCTTGATCCATTGTGTAACATGTTTAAACATTGTGTCTTACTTGTGATCTTGTACTATAAATCCATTGAGAGTAGATATTCGTAAAGCATGTCAACTCTTCTTGAGTCATCTGAACACAGACTCTAGCTGACAGCAAATTTCATAATGTAGCTTGCTTTCTGCAGTACGAATAACTTTAGCTTTATCGTTGGTTTTGAATGATCACCAGAAGCTGATACATTCAATAAACTTTTAGGCAATATACTGCTCTTCTGATGTTGAGGCCTTCAGCTTCAGAGTCTATGCAAACCTATATTATCACTCTTTACTTAAAGAACATTCTTTAGATTATGAGCCACCATAAGCTAATAACTTAGCTTCTCTCAAGTGCGTCCTTATATCAGATTCTGAATGTATTCTTCTTTAAGCTTTAGAACATGCACACTTAGAACACACATTAGATAAAACTATTGTTCTTTCATCACTTTGTTATCATTAAAACCCAAAGGATATATGTCATGAATAAATCTTGTTCTAACAATCCTCCCTTTTTTTATGATGACAAACATAAGTATTTAAAGAACAATGTTAGACTATTTTAATTTCCTTGACAACATCGTAGTCTGAGGTTTGTAAGCTCTCCCTAAGTCTAATAGTCAAAGGTTGAGTTTTGTAAGCTCCCTCTAAGTTCTATATTCAAGAAAACTAAAATATGTCAATGTTGGGCTATTTTAATTTTCTTAGCAACATCAAAGTCTGGGGTTTATAAGCTCCCTCTGAGTCTAATAGTCAAAGATTGAGGTTTTTAAGCTCCCCCTTAGTTCTTTGTACAAGGAAACTAAAATATATTTTAATTTACTTAGCAACATCAGGGTATGAGGTTTGTAAGCTCCCCCTGAGTCTAATAGTTCAAAGGTTGAGGTTTGTAAGCTCCACATTAATTCTACTACCAAGAAAACTAAAATATTTTCCTAGGTAATAACAAAAAAAACAGACATAACAAAAACTAAAATAATTAAAATAAATAACATTAAAGTAAAAATGGGTTCAGTTTCTCTATTAAATACTTCTTTATATTTCTCCCCCCTTTGTCACATCAAAAAGAAAAAAAAACAAAGTAAATGCATTAATAAGTGCAAAGCAGATCATCATTACATGATCGGTTTTCAAGGAAGAGAAAACGATTCAAGTAGTAGAGAGCATTAAAAGCTTGTACAGTGCATCTTTAATAGTTATTGGTCGTAACAGTTCCAAGAATCAATAAAAAAGATTTTATTCCATCATTTGAGTTACCCAGACTCCACTATAAAAAACAACTGAAGCAATGTCAACATCTTTCAACACAACATGAAATCCTGAGCTGAAAGTACCAACATTTCAACCATAATAGAGATATCATAAGGTGCTAAGAGTCTGGGGGTGCAAGGTCTTTAGAAGCCCGGAAGTTCTGAAACATTTGATGTTGGTTCTTCATCTTCTGTACTGAAATATTTTGAAGAGGATTCGCCCTCAGCTGCAATAAGACTTTCAGAAGCAGGTCCATCGGCTGTTGATTTGAAACCAAGGAATAAATCAATGAAAAAGAAGAAGATCAGAGGCGATATATTTTATCAGCTGATTATCTCAAATGCAGAAGATGAGGGTGTGGATAAGGATGAACCTGACATCGATTGGGGAAACTGGATGAGTTATAAGGTATTAGAGAAGTTAGATTTATTGTAATCTTTAGTACTCTTCAATCCTTTTTATTATGTAATCCTTTTTTATGATTAATGAAAATCTGTTTTGGCCATATTAATTTGCATAAGTACAATGCTTTATTTTTTTCCTTTGATTTTTCTGACAAGTACATAAACGAAGTAAAAAGACGAACATGAGAAATCATAAAACAAATAGATAGCTGTTAAGATGACATTTACAGTTTGTTGCGGTGAGAATATGATATCAAACTATTAATTAATTTGAATCACAATCTTAGATTCACAATCGATCTTTGATTTATCCGAAGGAAAAGGTCAAAAGAAGGAAAACCTATTTTTTTGCATCGTAAACAATGCGGGGAGAGCTCTAGTTAAGGGGTTGGTTAAACTTAGGGAAGATATTAGCACCCTAAACTTCTGTAGTACTCTACAGGAACCTTTTGTTTATCGTTTACTATTTTTGCTTTATTATTTGCTTGAAGATATATATTGAGCTAAGGGTTAGAAAGTGACATAGAGACCTAAGGGTTAGTCCTAAGTTTACTCGGCAAGATTCGCATCTTGTGCCTACGTATCCTGGGTATGGAATGGAATCAGAGTAATCGTAGTTCCCCTCGAAAGGGAGGTTAGAAACTTCTTGATTATGGTAAATATTTCAATGAGGAGTAAGCGTTCTTAAGGAAGCGCTTACGTGGAGTGCGGCGACTCCTATTTCTACGTCGAACATAGTTGAATTGAAATTAGGGTTAAAGAGGTATTCTACGGAGAGAACCCTAAAACGGAGTGCGGCGACTCCTTGACCTAATGCTAGGGTAAAGGGTATCTAAGTCCACGGCGGGACACCTAGGCAATTAGGGTTTTGAAATGGTCAAAGGTTAGGGCTATTGATTTGGCGGTCAAACTGTTAGACCTAATCCTTCAGAAGGTTTAATGGTAAATAAGGTCATGCAAAAGTAAATAAAGTTGCGGTATGAAAATATGGTAATGCGTGAAAAAGGTAAAACATGCACAGCGACGATATACTCGCATAAGTTACGACCCAAAAATGAAAATAAAAGGCGACAAGTAAAGGAAGTGCAAAGCGACGATCACTCGCATAAATTACAACAACAAAAAAACAGGAATAAAATAGAATACCAACGACGATGGCCTCGCATCAATTATAACCCAAAAACTACATACGGAAAATAAAAGGGTTAATAATCACGGCCAAACGAGAAACGATGAAAATTAGATGAAATTTTAACTAGAGCTAGAAAAGGGCTTTAAGAAACGTTTTAATTAGAAATTGAAAATGAAAGTGGTAGAAATCTAGAGAATATTTTTAAGAAAAAGTTTTAAAATTAGTTGAAGATTAGTATTAATTTATAAAAAAAGAGTTTTAATTTTCAAAGAAAAGAGTCAATTTTGTTGATTTTTAAAGAAAAGTTAAAATTAGAAAATTAATTAAAAAGTAATGAAACAAAACTAGAAAATTTAGTAATTTCTTAAAAGTTTTAGTTTTGCAAATTTAATTTTTATTAGTACATTAGACTTAACTTAAAGAAAAAGGTTTTAGTTTTAGATTTAATTCTTATTAAGAGGTTAGGTTTGATTTAAAAAAGATTTAGTTAAAAAATGAAACTTTATTAATTGAAATTTTGGGGTTAACCTACATCTAACAGTTTTAGTTCATTTTTGAAAATGTTTATTATTATTTTTATCTTAATTAACACAGAAAATAAAACAAATAACAATAAAACTCAAGACAAAATAGAAAATAAGGCTAAAATTCAAAACGGGTCGGGCTGGTGACCAGACCCGACCCGGTCCATCACTAACATAAAAATGATGGGCGGAAAAAACTAGGGTTCTAAGACCCATTTCCGCAGCTGCGACGCCGGCTCCCTTTTGATTCTTCTCCGAAGCTTCATCCCTTTCTCTTTTCCATCCATGGTCGCGTCTAACTGCTTCTTCCGTTTGATCTTTCACTCTCTTCTTCTTTGCCTTCCGTTGTCCTGGATGCTTCTCTGTATTATTTGAAAATAAATGAAAAAGGAGAGAAGTTAGCTTACCACAACTTACATTTTGCTATTGTTCACGGCCGTCGTGATCTTTGCCACCGTGATTTCTCGGTTATGGTGATGATTGTTTGGTACTCGTTGGGCTTGCATGGTGATCCGCGTTGGAACAATGATGATGGTGATTTCACTCTGTCTGAGTTCGCGGCGGTAGTGAGTTGTTGCAGCACTTACGGCCACCGCAGGTCTGTCGGTGAGTTGCGGTGACTCGCAGTGGTAGTGAGAGCTCCAACGGATTCACGGCCGCCGTTTCGATTCGTTCCTAGGCTTTGCTTGCTTTCGTGATGATCTGTGGACGATGATGCTTTCTGAGTCCAACTGGGTGAGATTTTCGTTGTCCGATGTTCGATCTCCTCCCTTTATTGTTCTTGCATGTGAGTTTTATATTACTCTTGTGGGCTTGGGTATCACGACTTAGGTTGCGATCTTGTTGGCCGAGCTTATTGCGGTTATTGCGAAATTTTTTCCGATGAGTTTTTCCAGGAATTTTGGTTATGAACTTTGTGATTTTTCGCTCTTTGCTTGGCTCTTTCAGATTTGTGGCTGTGACCTTGCATTTTGGGTTTGACGGATTCACGGTAGTTGAAATGTTGCATTTTTTTCCAGGATTCCTGTTAGCTGGATTTGTTTGGTAGGCGCTTGCTTGCTTGGCCTGCGTTTTTGTGTTTGATCCATGGGCCTTAGAAATTCTGGAAAATTTGTGTTAGCGCTCTGTTTGGCTAAAACTCATTTTTCATGAAAAAGTGCTTTTTCCCAAAAGCGCTTTTTCAAAAAAATCACTTTTACAAAAAATCCTCTCTCTCTCTCTCTCTCTCTCTCTCTCTCTCTCTCTCTCTCTCTCTCTCTCTCTCTTCTCTCTCTCGACGTACCCGGTGATGAACATTTTCTGAGGGTATCGGAACTATCGAAAAACCACCTTTCTATTATTCTAACTTTAATGTCTTTCCTATGTTTTTTCTGTTTCTGTGCAGGTATAAAAGAATCGAAACCGAAGAACCGGACACGAAGATTAACCTTAAGAACATAAGGCTTAGAATTAGGAATCAAATATACTTTATTTCCTTTGCAATTTGTAATAAAAATAAATATGAATAAAATTCACATTATTTTTCTACAATTAAAGTTCTCATGATTAATACCGCCCAAAATAACTTGTCTGATTACTCCAACCGAATAATTTTAATTAAATCATATTATCCGACTAAACTCAAGTGACTAAGTGCCTCCGAATGAACTTAATCGATTAAACATAACCGATTAACCTCAACTGATTAAACTCAACCAAACAGATTAAAATTCGCCAAATTAAATCGTTCAAAAAAAAACCCCTGAAAATTATCCGAATAAACTTTGTCATTCCAATTCCAGATTCGACAACCAATCATACTGCTCGATTTAAACCTGACATAACTGAGTTCCAGACAACTCCCTTTTCAAATCAATTCGCGCCTGATAATAGAAACGGTAAATACGGTCTTGAACAAATGAACAGAGAAATTCGGCTAACAGCGACACAAACTGTTTTCCGTATTGAAAAGTTCAACTCGTATCTCAAATGACTAAATTCGATGCCCTGAACCAACTTGGCTAAAAATCATGACCCAACCGATACGATAAATCCAAAGACGAGCCAAAATTCCCACTGTTTCCTTTAAAACTGACTGGCAGGTAGAAGAACACAAGAAAATGGGCATCTATTAAAATAAATTCCGTAAAGTGAAATCTCGTGCCGATTTAAACCAAACCACCTGATATTTCAACACATTTAGCTCCATATGGTTAAACAACATCTCTGAAATTCGCAGACAACTAAATCTCGGCTCTTGAATAAATTATGGTGTCTCGAGAATCTTGACGTCGAAAATTGTTGTAAAAATCAAATCATCCTCAAATAAATCACAGGACTCAGAGATTGAAACCCTAATCGTTCGAGGGATTTTTGATGACTATTCTGCTTCCTAAACCATCGGTCAACCGCAAATTAATGACCATTTCGCCCTTCAAAAGTTAAAGAGCGCACAATGTGATTTTTCTTGCAAAAACCAATAGACTACACAAACCCGTTAGTGATTAGTTAAATGTAATGCAAAATGAGATGGAATGCAAAATGAGCCGACCAATCTAAGGGTCAAAATTTGGGGTATTACATAGTTATCTTAAGAGAATCTTTATTAGGATTATATATTAGGCACCGTTTCTCAAGAGTCACACATCATAGGTTTTACAAAAAAAATGTATAAGCAGAAGCAAATATGAGTTCCAAAAGAGATTTTAGAAAGACGACAATATTGAATGCAACAACTCAAGCAAATGAGATGGATGTAGCAACTGAAGCATCTTCAAGCAAGAGGATACCTTCAAAGGAACTTACATCTCCAACAACCTTTGTTGAGACATAGAGAAGAAAGAGAACTTCAACATTAAAACGCAAAAATCTTCTGAGAAAGGAAGCTATTGAATTTGCAAGGGAAGATTGGGAGGATTATTTAAAAAATCTAGATATGTCACATGAACCTAAGGAATTCCTTAGAACATATCCAAATGTCTAGAAAGTTTTTCCTTTATAATATGTATTAGCTTCCAATCTTTTAATGAGTGTGTTGCAAGTGTTTTTAAGTTATAGTTCTAATTATTTAACTCTTCAGACAACATAAAACATGCACACATAACAACTAAGACACACAAGAATATGAACAAGAACAATGAACAATTTTTTAACAAGATTTCTTAATACAAGATATTTAACAATTACAAGGCATATATTTGTAAAAATCCAACATCAGAATCTCTCACAGATAGCTTCAAATTTCTCTCTCCAGATTTTAGAAGAATCACCTTCAAAACTTATGACAATTCCTTGTTGGACCAGCAGTTTAGACAGAACTTGTCTGTAAGGAATGAAGAATGTCTTTTGATCAAAATATAGCAAGTGTACTACTTTTGTCGGTGTAGTAATATTAGGGAAAGTCCCAAGTATCGATCTCAGGGATTGCGTATGAATATTGAGTTTCTTTCGTCGTTCAATCAAACAAAAGAATTTTGGGGGTTTTCGAATTGTTTGGGTCAGTTATCAATACTTTTAAGTAAAATACGAAAATGCGGTAAAGATTAATTCAGGTATGACAAGTATGCTAGGGTTAGTGTATGATTCACTTATGTAATAATTCTGAACTAATTATGCAATAACATATTTCAATCAATAGATTACCGATTCTTAAGAATGTTACTCATAGGTCCTTATTTAGAAAACCATTAATCAATCAATCTCATATTTATGTCCATAGATAAACAATTGTTGAAATTAAGCATTAAAAGATCAAGAATTCTACGGTTATAATAGAGGATCCCTAGTCCTAGGTGATGCCCACTAAAATATATTCTCTCACAGATCATGCATAATGGAGGTCCAGCCTTTTTATGATTGAAACATCGAACTTTGTTTGTCCGACAAAGCACGCATTAGAAACAGGTAAGAAAATAAATCGATTAACTAAAAAACAAATTGTTATTGCATAAAAGAACTCATAATTATTACATGTCTGAATCAGATACACCCCCTAGAATTATGGGGTTTAGCTATTCATAGTAATACAATAAAACATAGATAAGAACTTAAACATTACAAAAAATATTGGATGAATGTTGATCTTCAATCTTGGTGAATCATGAAAATCACCGTCTTCTCCCACACTCCTTGATTCTCAAACTCTCTCCAATTTTTTTCCCGTAAAAGCTTAATAATCCTCTAATCTGGCCAACTGAAAGCTGCCTTCAAACCCCAAAATCAACCAAAAAGGAAAGAAAATATTTGTATCACCTACCTGCTACGGGTGGCTGTAGCAGGCCACTGCTTCATCTTTAAAACCTCATCTTGGGGCGTGGTGCTTGCTACGGGTACCCGTAGCAACTCACTACCTCTTACTCCATTTTTCACTTTTTTGAGGGCTTGCCTGCTATGGGCCGTAGCAGGTGTTCGTAGCAGGTCGTTGCTTCAAGAGTGATTTTCTTCGATTTTTTTTGACGTTTTCTTCCAGTTTTGGCTCGACTATTCCTTTGTACCTAAAAA
Organism: Lathyrus sativus; assembly: GCA_963859935.3. Taxonomy (NCBI): domain Eukaryota; kingdom Viridiplantae; phylum Streptophyta; class Magnoliopsida; order Fabales; family Fabaceae; genus Lathyrus; species Lathyrus sativus. The sequence continues at coordinate 839,570,805 of OZ012735.1, forward strand.
CACATAAATAACAATACCAAGCATAAAATATGGAATACATAATTAAAACACAAGCAAAAACATGAAATACTTGACTAACAATATAATAATATAAAACATATAAAACCACCAATCAAACTCCCCCAAACATGAACTGTTTCTTGACCTCAAGCAACAATCTTGCATAAACACATTTCAGATCAAACGGTGCATCCTTGAATGAACACTTATTACACTAAGGTGGATCGATACTCATACGTGATCCTTTGTTCTGATCGGTTTTTCCTAATTTTTCCAGTAATCATACGATTGATGGGCTAAAGACGTGTCTACTTATGCGTCTAGCGGTATCTTACTGCAAGTGCACAGCCTATCGAAGTAATATTTAAGATTATCGATCCACAGGGATTCTATGGTTACTTAGTGCTAGATGAACTTCTAGTTTAGCTAAGGCGAATGGTTGTCACGATTGTTGTTGGTTTTTAAGACTATTAAAGGCGGAATTAAATTTAAGTTTTAATAAAGTAATATTAAGGCGGTCGGTATGTAATTATACTAACTTAGGTGGGTCAATCTAACCTAGGCTTATAAAGGTGTTCACTTAATCTATTCGGTAGAGATTACCAGTTTAAATACCCTCAACTCACACTCTCGTGGTCTTATATCAGATCTTATCCCTAAAGCCTTATGCCTGCTCTCGCTAGCCCATAAGTGTTTAGAGGTAATTTTTGGAAACTAAGTAATTCTAATTTATCTTAAAGTGCTCTCGCTGTGTTTAATTTAAATGCCTAACTTTAGCTATCTGGTTAAAATCTCACACTCTCGTGGTCTTGACCTAACCTAATATTCTTTTCTTACTCTCATAACGAAAAAGTCTATTTCAATTAAAAAGTATCAGCCAGAATGTTAAGTGATTTATTATTTTCAGCCTATGGTTATATTTTACCGGTTAAGTTTGTTATAACTACATACCGCCCTAAGGTGTTTAGCTACTCATCGACGTTGAACCAGACAGAGACAGAAAATTTAATAATAAATTACTCATGGCAGAAAAATAAATAAACATTATAATTAGATTGAATTGCAATATAATGAAAAACCTGGTTAACAAATATTCGAGCAGACTCCTTCTTCCACAGACCGGAAAGCTTGGAGTTAGCGGAAATTGAAAATAAACGAATGCTGAAGGTTTAGAAACAAATAAACGTATAACAATTTCCTGATGTTGGAAATTGTTATATGGTTGGTTTGGATACAAATAATAACGAAACAGAAAACTAAAAATAATGCAGGAATAGAAAGGTTGGTTCGTAATACAGTTCGGCAGAGCTTCCGCAGAAATTCGAATAAAATTGCTCTCTGTCTTCTTTGTTCATAGGACTTGTACTATTTATAGAATCCTTAATGGGCTGGATTTTTGGACCTTTGTTGCATGGGCCTTGCTGAATTTTTGGAAGGAATGCAGGAACATGGCAACAAAATAGGAGAAGTGGTCTTCACGTAATAACAAAATAGGAGAAGTGGTCTTCACGTAATGCCTTGACGTAGTCTGAGTCAAAAACCTAATTTTACCCTTGTCACGGTCGTGACAAGGTCTTCACGTTCGTAACTTGTGGTTTTTAAGTGTCACGGTCATGACCACTCTCTTACGGTCGTGATGGCTCAATTTGGGGTGTCACGGTCGTGACACCCTTGTGACGATCGTGGCTGCAAAAAATTATGCAGTATTTTGCAGGCTTCTTCATTTCTTCATCTCTTTATGGTTTCTTTTGTTCCTTTTGCTCTTAATTCATGATTTAGCTCCATATAATGATGTACCTGCAAAATGTTAAAAAAAACTCGAGAAATCGAGTGTTAAAACGGTGAATATGCGATAAAACGTTAATGAAACCTAGCAATATAATCGATGCGTTTTCTCGTTATCAAACTTCCCCAAACTTAAACCTTTGCTTGTCCTCAAGCAAATAGTCGGTTGAAAATCGGCGGACAAGATTTTATTCACGCATACTCATAACAAACCGTACGAGGGATCGTTTTGTCGGATAACCCGGTACTTTGATAGAACACTACCGATACACTAATGACACAAGCAACAAGCTATGTCGTCGACTTCCCGTTAAATGAAACAATCGGCAATTACATTACGATTTCACCTGGAGTTTTTCGATCTTATTTCGCCCGGTTTCATTCTAGCGCAGTCACATTAAGCCATTTGCCTTAGCACGCACGTAGTGGAGTAGCCGGTTAGCGACTTTGATCCTTTTTGAGCACGGGGTCTGGTACACGAGTGTGGTAACCCTACATATTTTATCCGATTTGGAGGTTGTGGGGGATCGAGCCGTAGCACGCCCTACCGAGTTCAGAACCAGTACCTCTGAACCAACTTGCATCGGACTCCTTCTCATATTTCTCGTTTCTTATATGCGACCGTGTACTTTGGTGCAATTTCTTTTCATTTTGCATCGAGATAGGAAGGATCATTATTGATTAGGCATCAAACACTTATATTCATCGGCTCCCCACGTGGTTTGTGTTCAGACGGTGCTGACTGCTAGTATAAACTATTGGGGGTTACTTTTGAACTGAAACTAAAAGTGTACTCGTAATGGTAATCGGGATGGAATTGCTTAAGTAGGGAGTCAAAGATGTCAAGATTGTATTGGTCTTGTTTAATCGTTCTCGGCTTCCTAATTACGATTCTGTAGGTAAGTCGGGTAATGCGAATAATTAAAGATTTTTTCTGGTATAGCTAAATAATCGGGGAAAGTTCGAAATTAAAGAAAATAGCACAAAGATTTGCTCATTTCATTAACTTGCGGAAAGAAATACAACGGAATTGAAAATACAACGAAATGGAAAAGTGCGAAAAAGGGAAAATGCGGAAATGAAAGGTACCTCTCCCACACTATATCAGACATTGTCCTCAATGTTGTGATATAAATGCGGTACAAATACAGTACAACGACAAAAACAAAAAACAAACATAAGCAAACTAAAACTATGGCTGCTGAGGACCGCGGGCTCGGCCTCTGGTGCGGGAGCGGCGTCTGGAAGGAGTCGCTTCAGGATCAGAACCGGTGCCGGAGGCAGCAGTGATGCTAATGCGGAGGGCTTCTAGCTCGCTGAAAATTTCTCCAAACCTCTCATTAGTAGCTTCCTGGTTTGCTGCGATAGTGCTGAGTAAAGCATCATACTGCTCCTTCTGCCTTCGCTCCAGTGCGGCGTTCATCTGGTTCTGCTGATAAATCGCACGGAGGACTTCCTCAAGTGTGATTTCGGGAGCAGGGGGCTGTCGGGTAGATGTCTCTGGTATATCCTGGACAGGCTCAGCTGCATCCATAGCATCCTGCATCTCATCCGCTGGAGGGTCTGCCTGATCATCATGAATAGGGACGTGATCGGCAGCAGCAGGTAAAACAAAGAGCCAGTTGGCTCGGTTGGATGGATCGATGCGGTCGCGGGACGGCAGAATGATATGATGGAAAATGGTGCCATTGACAACAGGGCTATACCTGCCATCCTCTCGCTGCGCAATCAGGTGAGCGGACCTGCAATAACTCTTGGTGAGGAATTCGGCGGCTAGGTGAGGCTGATTAACGAGCAAGTCACCAAGCCCCAACTGAATGGCGAGGGCGGTGACAATGCCGCCTATGAAGAACGGGGTGGAGCCTCTGTGTGCAATGGCCTGGATGTGATAAAGCATGAAAGGGGCAGTGTTGATCGGCTCGTCATTAAGAGCGCAGTGTAAGAATAGAAGCTCCTTGGAGTTGAGCTTATGGTTGCTTTCTCGAGCGAAGATGGTGTTGCATATGACACGGTGGAAATAGCGGATTGTCGGGTTGTGAATGTGCGTAGTGTTGAGGCTTTGGAAGGCGGATGCACGGGTGTTGGTTAAGTCGTGCCATAGAGTGAAAGCTTGTTCACTAAAATTATCGGGCACGCGACGGTGAGCTTCAGTTCCGTGCTCGAAGCCTAACAACTCGGCTATCCTGGTTTGCGAAATGTTGAACTCTTGGCCATGCAATCTGAATTTGGCGACACCGGTGAGCTGACTCTGAGAACCGGTACCGGTGAGGTAACTGAATGAGCTTAAGAACTCCAGTGTCAGAAGCTCGAATGTGGGCTGAGGTTGACTGCAAAGATCCCACAGACCGACCTTTTGAAGCAGGCTTGTAACACTGTCAAGCATTCTGAGTTCCCTCAAACAGACAGTGTCAATGTAACGTGTAGGTTGCACACCGCGGTCTTGGAATCGGAGAAAACGTGCTCTCTGAGTTTCTCCAGCATCACCTTCTCTAAAAGTGATAGAATCCATTGCATGCAAGAGCTTAGAGTGAAGAATGAAGATTTTTGATGTTTTGTGAGAAAATGGTAAAATGAAAGAAATATTGATTCGGGTTAAATAATGGAGAGTGAGAATGTGATAGGTTATGATAATGGGGGGTTAATGTTGGTAATGGGGAGGTTACGGAGGTTATAGAGAAAATGGGTAGTTTTGAGGAAGTTATGGAGGAAGAAGAAGAAGAGGCACGAAGAGAAACAGTTCTGTTTCTCACGATTCCTGTAATGGGGGTTGTCACGGTCGTGACAGGGGTGTGACGGTCGTGACACGCTATTTAAGCATGTCACGATCGTGAGATGGGTACGACGACCGTGAGGACATGCTTCGTTGAATAATTTCCAGAAAAACATTTTCTCACTTAATTTGGCATATTTTATAATAATGTATTTTCTTCACTAACACTCATATTAAATTATAAACACCATATAATATATAATTTCAGCACAGTACTATACTAACTTGCATGGCATGAGAGATTGTATATAATATGAAATAATGCAAGCATAACAGTACATAGAATGAAAAAAATATATAAATTGTTAAAAATGGAGAAATTTTGGAATTTAAGGTGCATTGCATAAAGTAATTGAAAATGAAGTTACATAAACTGAAATTATGGTATGAAATTGTTGCGAAAAATAAATCTAACTAGAAACGAAAACAATGAGAAAAATAAACTAAATCACTTATAGCATTTTCAAAAGCGTTTCTTCAAGTCTTCGATGGCGGAGTTCAAGTGATAGAATTGTTCGCAGGCTATGTCAGTCAATCCTATAATGTCCAATCGCATGCTCTTAATGTCTTCTTTAAATAAATTAATGTCAGTTTGGTAAGCATTGAGAGTGTTCATGATGTTTTGTAAGTTGTTAGCATAATCTCCTTGATTCACTTCAGGGGTTTCATGTACTTCTTCAGTGTGGTCAATGTCATGGTAACCAGGAGGTGTCTCAGGGTCAGTTTCGACAGCGGTCATTATATCATCTTTTATCTTGTAAGACTGAGGTGTTTCAGGAGTAGGTGGATAATCAGGTGGGTTTAACTCATAAAGCCAGTTATCCTTACTGTGAACACTTACTCTAGCATGGTTAGGCAATGTGAACAGGGTCACTACTTCGTTCCGGATGAGGTACTCAAAAGGTGGATGTCCTAAATTCCTTATGATATGTCTATTGAAGCAGAAATTAAGATTCATAGGGCGGATTGTTCCTAGACGGTTGCACTTGTCCAGTTGGTACCTAAGTCCTATGGCATCAGCAATCATGGTTACAAGGCCTCCTACTAATATAGGTAATTCAGGTTCTTCTTGGATACGGGTGAAGGTTTGCATCATGAAAGGTACACCATTAACAGGTTGTCCATTAGTGAAACATGACATAATAAATATTTCATCTTTAGAAACTCCGGTAATGTTTTCTTCTTTTCCAAAGAAGGTGTGGGCAAGGAATTTATGGAAGTAACGGAGAGCAGGATTATGGATCTCATCATTATTCATGTTATTTGGTTCAGGGTGGTAGTTTCCGGTTAAAGTTCCCCAAAAGAAATCTAGCTCCATATCCATCAATTCGACCTGTGTGGTAGTAAAAGCAAATGGTCCACTAGGGAATCCTAACAAGTCAGCTAGTTCTTTATGGTTAAAGTCATATTCTATTCCAAATAGGCGGAAACTAATAAATCCTTTCCTAAATCCAAAACCGCGCTCAGGTAGGTAAATTAAGGAGCTAAGGAACTCAAGGGTGAGCTCGCGGTAAGTCACAAACTTATGTTGGATCAATGCATTCTCCCATCCGAGTCGGTTTAACAAGTACATGACACTATCATGGATACCTAGGGTTTCCATAGTCTTATCATCCGGGTACAGGGTCAAATCCATTTGCCTCTGTGATAACTCTTCAAACTTCATTCTTTGGTTCCTACCTCTAAATTTGGTTTCCATATGGTTAATTGGTCAGTGCAAATATGGGGGAAACAAATCAGTGGAAAAGACTTTAGAAAATCTGTAAAAAGTGATTTAAGATAAAAATAAGAAAATGAAATGCATAATGTAATGGCAATAATAGTAATATAAAATAAAACTATAAAATGACAAAACAATTAAACAAATAGTAAAACGATAAATAACAATATGCTAACAGAAAAGAATAGTTTAAATAATTAAATAAGTAAATGGGTTGCCTCCCACTAAGCGTTGTTTTTATCGTCAAAAGCCTGACGTAATGCTTAGGTTTAGATTAATCAGGGGAATTAGTGGACAATTCTAAAAGCTTTAGATTATTCGCATAATCGCTATTTTCAACTTTATGATAATGTTTTAAACGTTGTCCGTTTACTATGAATGGTTCACTATTCCTACCCTTAATTTTTATTGCTCCACTCGGGAGTACTTTAGTTATTTCAAAGGGTCCTGACCATCTAGATTTTAATTTTTCAGGAAAGAGCCTAAGTCTTGAATTAAAGAGGAGTACAACGTCTCCCACACTAAATTCTTTCCTAGATAGGCGTTTATCATGCCATCGCTTAGTTCTTTCTTTATATATCTTAGCATTCTCATATGCATCTAACCTTAATTCTTCTAATTCGTTAATGTCTAGGATTCGCTTTTCTCCTGCAGCATTATAGTTTATATTGAGAGTTCTAATCGCCCAATAAGCTTTGTGTTCTAGTTCTACTGGGAGGTGACAAGATTTTCCATAAACTAGTTTGAAAGGTGTGGTACCTATGGGTGTCTTGTAAGCGGTCCTATAAGCCCATAAAGCTTCATTAAGTTTAGATGACCAATCTTTCCGAGATATGGTGACAGTCTTTTCTAAGATTTGTTTAATTTCTCTGTTTGAGACTTCGACTTGTCCACTTGTTTGTGGGTGATATGGTGTAGCCACACGGTGTCTTACTCCATATTTAGATAGTAATTTGTCAAAGATTTTTGAAATGAAGTGCGAGCCACCGTCACTTATGACGAGTCTAGGCACACCAAATCTGGGAAAGATTATATTTTTGAAAAGCTTTATTACTACTCGTGTATCGTTTGTAGGAGAAGCTATGGCTTCAATCCATTTCGAAACATAATCAACAGCTACGAGTATGTAATTATTACCGAAAGATGATGGGAATGGTCCCATGAAATCTATTCCCCAGACGTCAAAGATTTCTACTTCTAATATTCCTTTTTGAGGCATTTCATCCCTTCTTGAAATATTGCCAGTGCGTTGACATCGATCGCAATTTATAACAGCGATGTGGACATCCTTCCATAGATTAGGCCAGAATAAGCCGGCTTGCAAGATTTTTGCACAAGTCTTGGAAGTGCTTGCATGTCCACCATAAGGAGATGAATGGCATTGAGCAATGACATCTTCTATTTCTTCTTCGGGAATACATCGGCGAAAGATTCCATCTGGTCCTCTTTTGAACAATAATGGTTCATCCCAATAGTAATGTTTCAGATTATGAAAGAATTTCTTTTTCTGCTGATAGGTTAGATCGGGTGGAAGAGCTCCTGCGGCTAGGTAGTTTACAATGTCAGCGTACCATGGCAGTCCTACAGTTGTCGGGATTGTTTCCACGGATTCTGGTTCATTTATATCTAACTGAGCTAGGTCGCTTCCTATTTGTGCTATCAGCTGTTCATACGGAAAATCATCATTAATCGGCACTTGTTCGGGTTTAATACCTTCTATTCTAGATAAATGGTCCGCTACGACGTTCTCAGTACCTTTCTTGTCTTTTATTTCTAGATCAAACTCTTGTAAGAGTAAAATCCATCTTAAGAGTCTTGGTTTAGCATCTTTCTTAGTTAATAGATATCGGATAGCAGCATGGTCTGTGTAAATGATTATTTTCGCTCCAACTAGGTAAGAACGGAATTTTTCAAGCGCAAAGACAACTGCTAACAATTCTTTTTCGGTAGTAGCGTAGTTCATCTGGGCAGAATCTAAGGTTCTACTGGCATAGTAGATCGCATGAAGTTTCTTTTCCTTTCTCTGGCCTAGAACTGCGCCTACAGCATAGTCACTCGCATCGCACATGATTTCAAAAGGTAATCTCCAGTCAGGGGGTTGCATGATTGGTGCGGTGATGAGGGCTGTTTTTAGAGTTTCGAATGCTTTAAGACAATCTTCATTGAATATGAACTCAGCGTCTTTCATTAATAAACCAGTAAGAGGTTTAGTGATTTTCGAGAAATCTTTGATGAATCGTCGGTAAAAACCGGTGTGTCCTAAAAAGCTTCGTATTTCTCGAACGGTTTTAGGGGGTTGAAGATCTTTTATTACTTCAATCTTAGCTTTATCAACTTCAATTCCCTTGTCGGATATTACATGACCTAATACTATTCCTTCGTTGACCATAAAATGACATTTCTCCCAGTTAAGCACGAGATTTACTTTTACACATCTTTCTAACACCATTTCTAAGTTCGATAAGCATCCTTCAAAACTTTGCCCGCATACAGAGAAGTCGTCCATGAACACTTCCATGATGTTGTCTATAAAATCTGCGAAGATTGACATCATACATCTTTGAAAGGTTGCAGGAGCGTTGCATAATCCAAAGGGCATTCGCCTATAAGCGAACGTTCCATAAGGACATGTGAATGTAGTCTTCTCTTGATCATCAGGATGGATAGGGATTTGGAAAAATCCCGAGTAACCGTCAAGATAACAGAAGTAAGAATGCTTGGCTAATCGTTCTAACATTTGATCTATGAAAGGTAGTGGGAAATGATCTTTTCGAGTGGCTTTTTTTAGTTTACGATAATCTATGCACACTCTATATCCCGTTGTCGCACCCTAATTTTTGACCTTAAGATCCCACCTCCTTGGGTTGTTGTGGATGCTTGCCTTATCCTATTTTTTTTCATGAGCATGTTTTATTACTAACTAGCTTATGCAGGCGCACTCAAACTTCACGTATAGATTTGGGCTCCGCTTCCAGACTACTTCTTCATCCCCAGGTCGTTATTGGATCAACCCCTCGAGAATATCCTAGATGAACTGTCCGGCTACTGAAAATGATATCTGGTTTGAGCAATTAAGGGTATTTTGAGATAGGCATGTTGAGTTCGGAAGGGATATCTGGTAGATGTCCTAAAGGCAATTTGGCTTGACAAGGAAGATGAGGAATTAAAGTATAACGAAGTGGAAGACCTAAATTGCATACTCTAGTCTAAATTTCCCTACTTTACTCACAGGCCAATCCTCGTTGGAATTCAAAGTCCTTAGATGCATGGACTCAAGTTTTGAATTTACAAATCATTCTATTCCGAAATCAAGAATCAAAGTTTACGTGATGCAAGGAGCCCAAGTTGCATTTTACAAGCTCAAGTAAATCTCAGCACTCAAACTCAATTTATTCAACGGAGGGCTCAGTTTGCTTAGTCGTTCGATTTCAAGGATTAGTACACGTAAGGTTGATTTGGTATAAGGCTAGCATTAATCAAGGATTGCTAATCCAAGGGGATTATGCCAATACTAAGTAACAGCTACATTTAAACATCATCGCCGGCAGCGTACCAATCACTTTTTGCAAGACATTACAATGAAACACAATGAGCGCATAAATTCAAATTTTATCACATGGGTTGTTTTAGAAGGAGTACATGAACATTGAACCATTCGAGCTTACAAGACAAGTCTAGGAATATCATAAAATTCCAATCCACAATTTTTTACAAATCATTGTTAAGGCCTAAGACAATCTAAATAAGGCACCGTATCTTAAAGAAGAGGTAGATTAGAAATCCAATATGTGATTACAATGAGGAATCATGGTTGGATAATTATGGAAGTTGGCTCCCTAGTTTCTACATATGCCACTACATGGTTACATTATTAACAGCGCAAGCCATGTTGGTAATGGATTTTGAAATCTGAAGCAAATAAGTTTGAATATGAACAACAGTGCAGTCCTTAACTTCTGCCACAACCCATCTCACATTTTCTTTACAACTCTTATGGCAACCAGACGATTTTGGCGATCACGCGTCGAACGCATTATTCTTCAGCTCTATATTTCATATTCCATCCGCCTACTTCAAAACCTCCAAGTTAAAAGTGACTTGCATTCCGCTGATTAAACCCTACAAAAAACGCCAAGATACCGCTGAAATTAGCAACTTTCAAGGACAAAATCAAGGAAGTAACATGACAGTTAATGAAAACAAGGGAAAGAATAATCTAATTACTCAACAGTTACATCAAACACTCTTACACAATTATCAGATCCACAAGAAGCAAGTTGCAGACTCTTGTCATCTTCCTCAGTTTCTCTCCATGCCAGACGGTTTACGGTAGAGGCATGGCATATAAAAGATCAACGCGAACAAGAAGAGCAGCGGTGGAACCCGATGCAGCGTCTTGTCTGTTGTTATAGGACAGATTCCACAATTTTATTTGGCCGTTTTCCATTCCAACGGCTAGAACTCCATCGTTTCTTCGATGAGGGAGACCAGCCCAAGATAATGTTGTCACACTGCTTGTAAATTGAGGTAGAGTCATAAGCTGCCTTACTGATGATTATTCCTTTTCTACGGCCCATATTTTCATTGTTTTGTCGCGTGAACCTGTTGCAAATTCATGGCCGTGTGGGTTCCATGAACATGACCAGATAATCCGCTTGTGGCCTTCCTGTCTCGCAAGAAGACTATAACTAATTTCACCAGTTCCTACAAACCACAATTGAGCAATTAGTATTTTAGAGTCACAAAAAGAGAGATAATAATAGTAATGCAAATGCATATGCTTGCATCCTGAGAAGAATGATAACCATCTACCTGTTCTTGTGATTGTAAAAAATGGAGAACTGACGATCCCTTGAGATAGTCAAGAAAATTGTCATCGTGTGAGAATTCCATCTGTGTTACTGTTAACTGTGAGATTGCAAGCGACCAACTGCTTTCCATTTCGAACCCACAAACCCGTCATGAACCCGTCCCAGCAGCCTGCAACTACAAAAGCAAAGATGTTCTTTCATCACAGAACAAGCAACATATCCAGGACCAACATGTACAACTGCGAGAACATCGGCATCCAACACACTAAGAGCACAAACAGCAACTTAAATCAAAGAGGTGAGGATACCGTATCATTGCCACCTTTTAAGCCGCCACTGCCTAAAAACAATTGCACGAAGTTCCTGCCAGTCAAAGAAGCGACATAAAGTGTTTTTATCGAATACAACAAAAGAAATTATGGTACGACGAGACAAAACTGAAGACTGGAATTCAATCGCATAAAAACCAACATTGTTCAAAAATAAAGCAACCTCAAACATGCCTATCGGTAGAGCATGCTTGCGACAACCGAGTTCCTTTCCAAAGCATTCAAGTCCTACAAGGAAAGTGTGACAAAAAGTACTTGGTCACCATCACAACAGTTCTGCAGAGTCTAATAGGCTTACCTACATAATTTTGAGAAATCAGCTGGCCCTTACAACCTGCAAAACAAGATAAGAACAACGGTCGCAGCCAGTAATCAAAATTACCATGACAGAGTAAGTCAAGATGGCATCGAGTTTTTATTCAACCCTCAGCTTAAACTCATCATTGGGCGTGAGCGAGCGGCCGGGAGGGTGACAACCGAAGTTGTCACCAACTCCTTACCGAACATCGAAGATCGAATTTTGGGACAACAAGGCGATTAAGCTCCAACGGCTTAACACAGCGCAAGGTATACACAACTACAAACGACTGCATTCAACAGCACCAACGAGGTTCAGACCATCAAGTCATCCTAACCGCAAGACCTTTCTCGGCAATGGCATAACGACCGGCAGCTCCGGAATTGCTAGCAGCATCCTGAAAGAAGAAGAGAAATAGGTCAGCTGCAAACAACAATCGCAGGTAATAGCAACAGTCGCGTTAACAAGTAGTTTGACAAACAAAAGCAACAACGGCAAGTGCATTTTCAATAATAGCAAGACGGTATGACAGCAGTACAGAGATATTCCCATAACAACGGGCTATCAGCTGCAAGTATCGGCATTCTTATCATCAGTAGCATTTACATCTCAGAAGCAAGCAAGCATTTGCAAACACTTGCAAGCATCAACACATCAGCACAAGTCGTGACAGACACCATCAACGGCAAGTAACGCCTCAGCATCAACAGGGCATCAAACCACGATAGTACCGTCATGGCTCAGACACAAAGTCATCACTGCCACTCTGAACCTTTCCTCGCATTTCAATAACGACCGACAATTTCTGAACCACTAGCGGCACCTGAAAATCTAAAAGGAAACCACGCACTCAAAGCTCAAACGTGGGAAGCTCCAGGCCAATATCAAAAGTTCCACCATCTGCTCCATGCTAAAAACAAAGCCAGTTCCAAGAACACCCTGCACATAGGAGGGATCCATTTCAGTAAACCAACAAGACAATACCAACAAATCAGGAGCAACTTTGGAAGTCCCTAAGTTTCTAATATGGTCAATCCTAAAGAGAAAACTGAAAAAACACTTATCTTCATAATGAGGCTCGACTTACCAAAAAGGAAGTTGTCAACACGGTCCAAATAGGTCAAGAATACAGCTCAAGTGTCCCTGCTAAATCAAAACGAATTCAATAAGTTTCCAAACATACCCGAGCATGTTTCAGACAGATTCAAACAAAAAAAGGAAAGAAATAATCAACATTCAAGAGGCGTTATATTTCAAAGTCTATAAAAGGAGAAGAATAAGAAGAGAAGAGGGGGGAATAATCAGAGATTTCAGAGCACAATACGTAAATCACACACACTTACGAAAAAAAAGAAACCCCAATCCACTACACTCACAAAAATATCCTAAATCGTGAAGAAAAGAAACTTATCTCAAACGCCGCCGAAACCCTCAAATCATCGTCAAAAAAAAACCATTCACCATCATCCACCGCCGGTGAAGTCTTTGTCGCTGTTACCGCTGCCGCCGTCAACCGTGGCCTTCCATGAAAGCTCCGATTTAAACCCCGTAAGAAACCAACACGCGGTAAGGTTTTGTTATCATCACTAACACCGTTTGATTATTCTGGTTTGTGTTTCATTCAAAATGAATCGAGGAACGGAGATCAAATGAATCGAGGAACGGAGATCAAATGAATCGAGGAACGGAGAGGGAATGGCGATCAAGAGAGTGGTGACGGGAGACGACGAAAGGGGGATTAGGGTTTTTCTTATTTCTGCTTTTGTTTACTTTTATTAAAATGTATAATTACTGCACACAACAACACTAAACACATACTAAACACACTTAATCGCCCCCTAACCACCAATTAATACCTTAATCCAACTTTTATATAAAACTAAGCTAATAATCTTTTTAAACCAGCCATTTAAATAAGTAAGCTTTGATTAAATTTTTTAAAATAAATAAATAATAATATTTTTCTTAAAACTATTTCACACCTAGAACAATCCTTTTAAAATAAATTATAACAAGCCCTTTTATTTAATCAAAATACCATTTTTATTAATTAACTTGCTAATTTATTATTCACTAAATCCTTTTAAAATTAATTTATCCCATCAACTTAACAATCTTTTTTTATAATAATGATTCGGTGTCTCGTAGACACCATCTTATAACTTAATCTAAATCAACCTCATCAATTAATAAAATTTTTTATAATAAAAACAATTCGCGATAATTAATGCAACATCTTTGTATAATCAAATTACACTCACCTCGAATTAAACCAATTTTCCTTAAAATAATCAAATACCACTTCTCTTTTTATTAAAATCAAATCAAACACTAAAATCAACTCATATCATAAAATCAATCGTGCACATTCACATTCACGACACTTGCACCTACACATCAGCGCTTTCATGTGTATTTATATATGTTTTATCCGCTTTTATCTATCCACAATGCACACACTCACTTAGCGCTTTCATGCGTTCGTGTATGGTTTATATTTCCGTATTTACTTTCTGCAATTTATCTTTACTGCAAGTCATTATATCTTGTTGCATCGCATTGCATCCGTCCAAAGAAAAAACCTACACATAATTCAACGTTGTGTGTAGTTGCATCTCATAAGCATCATACTCCCCACGATCCTTGATCCCATTCAAGTGGATCACTTAAGATAGAACCTACCCCATAGGAAGGACTTTGTCTTTTATCTTTTACAACATAGGAAAACAATCAACTTAAAAACAATATTCAAACACAATAGAGAATAGATGTTAATCATCTTAAGCGAGATATAACTTCTCACGCCCCACAACACAAATACAATCAATATCCTCTTTTTCGCTTAAGAGAGATAGAGGCGTACTTGTCGACCCTTCCAAGTACTTGAGCCCTTCTCTTAAGACGACACAAATACAATTTTTCTACAAACATGTGGTGGCTTAAAGCTAAGTAATCTCTCTTAAAATGACAACTCGTCTCTTCTCCTAGACCCAATCAATCAACTACCTTAACCCGTAGGAACTTTGACCACAGTCAAAGAACTCCTCAAACCCTCTAGGGGAACTACAGATACTCTGATTCCACTCCCGTAAGGATATGTAGGCATAAGATGCGATATCTTATCGAGTATACTTAGAAATAAACCCCTAGGTCTTTAACCTTTAAGCAGATAAACATTTAGCAATAAACAAACATAAAACAAGAGGTTCCTGTAGAGTACTACAGAAACTTAGGATGCTAGTACCTTCCCTAAGTTTAACCAACCCCCGAACCTAAAACAATCTAACTTGCATTTGCATTGCATTGTGGGAATTTCGATCTTTATCCCTTCCTTTGGACAAATCAAAGTTCGGTTGCAAAATGAATTAACGATTCAAACTAATCAATAGTTTGGTATCCAAATTTCACCGCGACACCCGTCACTACTCTTTGCGATATCGATTCGCCTTGAGCGTTTTTCACAACAGTGATACCTCCTTTCTTTGGCACTACATGTATTGGACTAACCCATTCACTATCAGAGATTGGATATATTATCCCGGCATCTAATAACTTCTTAACTTCTTCTTTTACTACAGTGCTAAGGGTTGGGTTAATTCTTCTTTGAGATTCTCTAGAGGTTCTGCAATCTTCTTCTAGCAGAATACGATGCATACAAACTGAAGGACATATTCCTTTGAGGTCAGATATGTTATATCCTAATGCAGTTGGATATTTCTTCAAGACATCTAAAAGTTTCTTTGTTTCTATAGTTCCTAAACTGGAATTTACTATAACTGGTCTTTTACCTTCAACGTCTAAGAATTCGTACCTTAGGTTATGAGGTAAAGTTTTTAATCCTAATGTAGGTTTATCTTTACTTGGCATGGGATCCGGTGTAAGTGCTAAACTTTCGCTTAGACTATCATCCTGATACGGTTTTCGCCAATTATCATCTTCGAAAATCGGAGGGATTTGAATTTTCATTATTTCAGAATAAGTGGTCTCTTTCAGTTCCATTTCTCTTACACATTCGTCAATTACGTCCAATAGATAGCATGTATCCTCTATAGCTGGTGATTGTAAGAATTGTGTTAAAATAAATTCAACTTTCTCTTCACCTACTTCAAAGGTTAGCTTTCCTCTTTTTACGTTTATTATAGCTCCGGCGGTAGCTAAGAATGGTCTTCCTAGTATGATAGGTGTAGTGGAGTCTTCAGAGATGTCCATGATTATAAAATCAGTAGGGATGTAGAATTGTCCTATACGTACTGGGACGTTTTCTAGTATGCCTACAGGATATTTAACAGAGCGATCGGCTAGTTGAACAGACATTTTAGTTGGTCTTAGGTCTCCCATGTCTAGCCTTTTGCAAATCGTTAAGGGCATAACACTGATACTGGCTCCTAAATCGCATAGAGCTTTGTCAATGACGAATTTTCCTATTACACAGGGTATAGAGAAACTTCCTGGATCTTTTAGCTTAGGAGGCATTTTATTCTGAATTATGGCGCTACACTCGGCAGTAAGTGTAACTGTTCCGTTATCCTCTATCTTTTTCTTATTGGATAAGATTTCTTTTAAAAACTTAGCATACGAGGGTATTTGGGTAATTGCTTCTGTAAACGGAATAGTAATATTCAACTGTTTCAGAAGTTCGACAAATTTCTTAAATTGACCCGTCGTCTTGGAATTTATTAATCTTTGAGGGTACGGAATTGGTGGTTTATAGGGTGGTGGAGGCACATAAGGTTGTTCTTTCTCCATTACCTCTCGATTGTCATCTTCCTTTTCTTCTGGATCATTCACCACTTCAGTCGGTTTATCCGGTTTTTGGTACATGGCTGGATTGTCAAGTCTTGGATCGGTAGGTCCGTCAAGTTCCTTGCCACTTCTTAATATTACAGCGTTAGCATGTCCTTTCGGATTAGGTTGAGGTTGTCCAGGGAATACTCCAGCTGGTGCAGCAGTAGGTGCTTGTTGTTGAGCTACTTGTGAAATCTGAGTTTCAAGCATTTTGTTATGTGTAGCTAATGCATCTACTTTGCTCACTAATTGTTTAATCTGCTCACTAGTGTGAATGTTTTGGTTTAAGAAGTCCTTGTTTGTTTGAGATTGGTTAGTGTCGCTACTGCGAAAATCGGCGCCGGCTGAACAGAAGAGTCGCCACCGTGCGTTATTTATCCCACGGGAGGGAAAGGAAACGCTCAGAGTAAACCTCGCACAATACGGGAAAGGTATGGTCATCGCAACCAAAACCTGGATTCGGGAGTCGGTTACGCAAGGGGAAGGTATTAGCACCCCTCACGTCCGTCGTACTCGACGGGACCCACGCTTGTTTTCGGGTATGGATTGTTATTCTATCTAAACTATAGGTCAAGGGTGAAAAAGAAAATAAAACGAAAATAAAAATGACTCGGCAAAGTATCGCACTTTATGCCTACGTATTCCCGTCCGGAACGAGAAATCAGAGTCAACGTAGTTCGCCTACCTACGGGAAAGGAGGGGAAGGTTGCTCGCTAGGATATCGCATCCTATGCCTACGTACTTTCATACAGCATGAAAGATCAGAGCAAACGTAGTTCGGGCCACGTACGACACAAGTTTGCCTTGGTTGATTTTATTCCTTCTGAAAAAGGTTTTCTGATCAACAGTCCAAGCGGACAAAAATGACGTTTTGATGAGTTCACATTCTTTTACGGAAGAAGTGTCTTTTATTGTGTTTGAAATCTTTATGTGTTTTTCTGTTTGTTTTGAGAAAGAAAGAGACAGAACTCTAAACTACGGTTGCGAAGGGAAACAAACTATCCTAATGTTATCATGCATGGGTTGAGACCTAGTGTCTATCATGCTCCTCTCTTGCGCAGAGAGAAACAGAGATCCTACGGGATAGGTAGAAACAGAAACAATATCAGATATATACAATAAAACAGTAAAATGCATGGATGCAGCAATACAAGCGAGGCAAGGGAGTCCCACTCAACCTCGAACCTAGAAAACAATAGGCGAAAGTGAACAGACTTCACTCTCAACCCAGCAGGGTAAACAGCAAACAATACAGTTCAGAAAACCAATCAATACATCAGAAATGAAATACAGCAGAAGCAACAGCATCAGCAGCTCTAAATCAACAACTGGCTTCAAGCAATCTCCAATCATTCACAAGCTTCAACAAGCATCAATCTCCATCTTCATGGCCTTCAGACAAGGGCTTTGATCATCAGTCTTCCATCTGCCATGGTTTTTCTTCAAGCTCAAACCTCCAGGATGAGGGATCAGTCACAAGAGTGAATTGGGTGTTAAGCAATCAGCTGACTACCAAAGGTGGTGAACAGACTGCTTCTAACACAAGAGACATTTTCTCTCAAGAGTTCTATCTCATAGACACCATCACCAAGCCTTCCAAAGGAAGGGGGTGAGTGTCTTAGAGAGACTTTGAATCACAGAGAAGAATGGATGCAGACAAGGCAATCCATGTTTGAGAAACAAAATTTCTAATCTAGAGCTCTACCTAGCTCCTAAACCCTAGTCTCCTCAGCAACTGCTAGCAAGAAGCTCCTCCTCAACTCTGACAGTTGATCTTCAGCATTTGAATCTTCAATGGCTTCATCTTCACAAATCTTCAGCTTCCCCAGGGCCCCAGACAAACCCAATACCCAAACAAACAATCAATAAACCCCAGAGGGCACACCACACCAGACAGCAGATGTACAGACAGTAATAATAGCAGTAGGGGAATCCTAACTCTTTCTAAAGGATCTAATAGCTACCCATAGCCCCTATAGTCCCATAACTAATCTATTCAAACCCTAAGTCCTAAGGGAGAAAATTGAACTTCCTAAGTTGTCACCAAAAAAACCTAGTTTTGTTCATGATGTTCAAGCATTTATTAATCACCTAAAATTAACTCCTAAAAAAGGGAACAAAAATATTTCTATAAGCCTAATATCTCATCTAAACAATATGAAAAGAGTGATCAAAAAATATTAAAGCATGTGAGAGAACAAAAATCATAAAAATAATGCATGAAATGAATCTATTTATTATGACATTTATTTAGAAAATATGAAAAAAATATGAAATAAAACTAAAAATGAAAATTTATTTTCCTATAATATTCTAGACATTTTAATGAAAACATGGTAAAAAGAATGAATTAAAAAGCATTTTTTATGAATTATTTATGAATTTTCAAAGATTAGTAAAAATTAAAATGAAATTAAAAAAAATGAAATGAATTAAATGAGCCAGAGGGGGTCAGAATAGTAACCAAGCGCAGTTCAATCTAGGATGGGCCTCATAAAGGGGGTGCGCATATCATTTTTCCAAAGCCCAATATCAAGTCAGAAACAAAGAAAATGAAACAAACACACTGGGGGGTAAGAATAGCAACCAAAATCACGCTCAAATTGGAAATGGGCCTATTACTGGGGGTGGGATTAGCAACAGAATCTGAGGCCCGCCCGTTTCAATTAATGAAACGGTGCGTTTGGCACCCAGTCAATTCCCTCCAAATCTGAAATCAAATAATAGCCACACGATGGCTCTCCAAGTCAAGGGTCCAAGGCAAGATGTATGGCCACGATTATGTCTTCCCCAATGGCTCTGTTAGAAACTAGGGTTTCACCATGAAACCTCCATGCACGAGCAAGTTCAACTCAACTGTTCTCCTTATCCAGGCCACGAATCACCATGCTATAAACATGAAAGTTGCTCTAAACCTCTCCCTCTTCAATCCTATGACCTTAGATCAATCTGAAACTCAATAAAACTCTCAACCCGATCGAGGCAAATTCTGATCACCATGGATATACACTGATAAGCATCATCACAATTCTCAATCAAACTTAACCTAAATTAATCTACACATAATGGAGATTAACCTGAGCTATCCAACTAACATTCTAATGGCTTAACCTAAGAGATCTTCACCCTAACAGTTCATTGCACCTGCTCACAACCATCACCAAACCTCTCCAAATTCATCTAAACTAATCTCCTAACCACCTAGATTGCATCTAAACTAACAACATCATGCCAAACTAACTAGATCGAGCAATTTGAATGAAAACTTACCTAGTGAGAAATCTTGAAAAACAGCTATGGAAGATGTGGATCTGAAGCTTCTAGGTGTTGGATCTTGATCTATCCTTGGTGTATGTGATTCTGTATGCAATATTCTGGTGATTCCTTGCTTGAATTTTGCTGTCCACTTGCAACTTCAATCTTGATGCTCTTGAACAAAAGTGCTCGAAAATGGATGATTCACACCAAAACTTTGCTTCAATTATGATCTATGATGATGATGGAGTCAGATTGAGTTGATTTTGATGAAAGTTGATGAAGGTTTTGAGAGAATTGTGATGAAACTCCAATGAAAAAGTGTGTGAAACTTTGTGGAATTATTGGTGCAAATGAGGCCAACCCTTGCCAAATTCTCCTTTCATGAATATATAGACCCCAAATGAACATTCTAGATTCATCTTGCACATTCCCTTGTTTTCAAACTTTGGCTCATTTTTGATTATGTTTCTTAAATGATAAGCAACCATGGATAACTTCATTTTTTCCTTCTAAACTCAAAAAAGTGGGTGAACCATTGTTCTTAGAATTGTTTTTCCATTCAAAATCATATATTGGAAGTCTCCATTTGGACTTGTAAATCTCCCAAACCATTTTCCAACTTGAAATTATTCATTTTATAAGCCTTTTTAGTTCATATTTTGACCTATCATGTAACTTCATGCTATGAGCTTCTCCAATAACTTGTGACCTTCTTTCTAGACTTAAAATCCCATTTGGAGCAAGTTTGATGTTGTAAGTTTTTCCATTTGAGGCCTCCTTGTATGAGTTTTGGGTATAGGTTAAAATGACCTGTAATTCACAAATGCCCAAAATACCCTTTGCTTGTCAAGACCATAAGTTGAGTTCTCCACATCATATGAAGGCATGCCATACCATTCTAGAAAGCTAAGACAATGAGGAACAATTCTTATGTTGACCAAGAATTCATTTGAAATCTCCTTGAGGGGTAAAACTAGCTTGGAAGTCAAGTCACTTTCACAGACAAAAATTCAGACACCCCAGATGACCTGTAACTTGCAAGGACCATAACTTGAGTTCTATAAATCTCCTTGATGTCTTCCACCACTCAAATTAAAGGTCTTGAGATCCTCTACAAGTTTCATGTTGGCCAAGAAGCCATTTGAAGCTAGCATTTTGACTTATCTTGCTTGGAAATTTGACCTAAACTAGGGGATTTTACACAGAAACCCTAATTTAGTAACTCCTCTTCCCCTTGATTTTTCTTGAATTCTCCTTGTCATATCTCCATATCCTTCTTCATATGTCAAATGTTGATCCCCACATCTCTCCAATAGACTTGAATGCCCTCTTAAGTCAGTCAATTGACCTAGGGTTGACCTAGGGTTGACCCAGATGAAACCCTAGTTGACTGCCTTCAACTGTAGCTCTTGTGCTCACATCAACAACTTGTTTTCTTCTCCAAATGACTTTATAAGTCTCTCATAAGGTCTAGATGCTCTCCATGTTTTCACTCCACAGCTCACAACCCTCTTGTTGATCCTCAGATATCCTCAGCTAGGAGATGGACTCAAGGCTTGATCTGCTGAACTCCTTGCTTTCAAATTCTTTCCTGATGACTTGAATGAGATTGAATTGGAATAATAACCTCTTGCTAGGCCTCTAGAGATGAAAATAATGATTGGTCCCCTGTTGAATGACTTGCTATGCTTATGCTATGCAGATGGTTAGTCTATGTACATGACTCTATATGCAAATGCTAATGATGATGAAACATAAATCCAAGGAGTAAGGTTGAGCAAATTTTAGGGTGCAACAGCTGCCCCTATTCAAGCGACTTGGACCCGATTGGATGAAGAGCCCGGAGCCTTCAGACATTCGCGGTACGAGACGGTTGAATACTAGTGAAACCAGAAATTTGCCAACCGCAGAAATAAACTGCGTTCCTGCTTGATGAATGACATTCGTCAGCTGAATCTAACTGTTACAATAACCCACTGATCTTGCGCGACCGTGCTGGGGATTGTCTTCATCGTTCTGAAGAGGATTCTGTCATAACAGATTGCTTGCTTGTCCACGTTAGGACTCTGTCTGTCATCAACACGAAGAAATCTCAACTAAAACTTGTCCACGTTAGGACTCCCCTTACTGTCAACCCAGGAAAATCTCGGCAACTCCGCTGGGGATAATTCACCTGCATTTCAATAAACTGAATCGTCCACGTTAGGAAAAACTCTTCCACGTTAGGAATAACACCTGTCCACGTTAGGAATCACATCGTCCACGTTAGGAGTAACGCTTTTATCTTTCCACGTTAGGAAGCAATCTTCTTTCCGCGTAAGGAGAACTGCATCAATCTGTCCACGTAAGGACTCCCATACCACTTGACATGTCCGCGTCAGGACTCCGATCTTTCCACGTAAGGGACACAACTATTTCTGAACTTGTCCACGTCAGGACTCAACTTTTCTTGCATCTGTCCACGTCAGGACTCAACCCTTCACGCATCTGTCCACGTCAGGACTCAACCCTTCACGCATCTGTCCACGTAAGGACCCCAATTTCTCTGCGTAAGGAATAGACTTCTTCTTCCACGTTAGGAATATCCTCTTTGATCTGTCCGCGTCAGGACTAAACTCTTCCATGTCAGGAACAATCTCTTTCTTTCCACATTAGGAATCAATCTATTTTCCACGTAAGGAATAAACTCGTCTTTCCACGTAAAGAAACCATTTTTCTTCCACGTAAGGAATGCTCTTGATATGTCCAAGTAAGGACTCTGAATCAGATCTTGATCTGTCCATGTCAGGACTAAACTTTTCCACGTCAGGAATGCCATCTTAATCTGTCCACGTAAGGAATCTCTTCTTTCCACGTTAGGAATACTGTCATTTCCACGTAAGGGAACTATCTTCTGATACGTCCGCGTATGGACTACCTCGTCCACGTTAGGACCCACTTCTCCAAGCTAGGAATAATAGTTTCTTTGATTTGTCCACGTCAGGACACTGATCTCGTCTTGATTTGTCCACGTAAGGACTCAGGCGTCTTCGACTTGCTGAGGAAATAAGACTTGTCCACGTAAGGACTCACACCTTCGACTTGCTGGGGAAATATCCGCGTCAGGACTTACCCTTTGTCAACAACACGAAGAAGGATAAATTTGTCCACGTCAGGATTCTTGTATCTTGTCATCACAAAGAACTACAAACTTGTCCACGTCAGGACGCACATTTCGCCATTACAAATAAAGATATCTGCCGAAAACAAAATGATCCACGTCAGGATACCAACACGAAGAGTAACCAATCTTTTGTCAACGTCATGACCTCCCTTTCTCCAAATTTCGAGAGACCGAATCTATCCACGTCAGGATTAACACACCTTACCAATCCGGTAAAACAAACCTGTCCACGTTAGGACGCCCACTTCTGAAGAAATCCCGTCATTCTAGGAGTAAATGGTCCACGTCAGGACTTAATTCTTCAATGATCCTCACCCACAAACTTCTTAGCGCTGACGCGACAGCGACTTTGAGATGAACTCTACTGGGGATGTCTGAAAACCCACTATCGGACACCTGCTTCGAAATTCTGATTCATGCGACTCGTTGATGACAAACGAACTCTGCTTGGGGATAAGAAGACACTTATCCTGGCCACTCTGGCTGGGGAAGATAAGATGCATTTGCATAAATGACTTTGCTGGAGACAAAGAGAGTTTTATCATGACAACTCTGTGGGGGAATACCGCTGAAACTGACATTGTCATTGAATATCTCCTGCCGAGATCTTGACTGTTTGGTGATTTATTTGAGCAAGAACTCTCTCCACCTGAACTACTAGAGTACAGAAACTGCTTCAGCAAAATAAATGCTGGAAGGGTAACGACGACTCGCCGGGGATAGCCTGATGCTACAAAGTTATTCCAGCAAAATAAATGCTGGTAGGATGAAGTCGACCCTGCTGGGAAGTTGGGAACTTAAACCACACGTCTTGTTGAAGTAACCCCCTGCTGGGGAATATAACTCAAACCAAATACCTTGCGGAGGTAACCCCCTGCTGGGGAATAGCAGATGTGCGTAGTATGATTGGACTTCCTGCTGGAGAGTGAACTGATATCACACAGGTGTCTCTGATAAAAGAAATGACAGGAACCGCCATCAACTCTGCTTTGGAGAGTCTTGACCTTCGAATTCCACTGGAAGGAAAGAACATTTACTGAAAAGAGAACTCCGCTGGGGATGGCTGGATTCTCTTGGGGAAAATTAATTGACTCCACTGGGGAAGAGTGCATGACCCTGCGGGGGGAGATGAACCTGTCTGAATACAGCCTTACGATCCCGGAATCACTAAACTCTGCTGAGGACGAGTAACTTCTCTGGAGCACGTCCTTTGGATAAGCTACGGCTAGCTGGGGAATTCTATCCTTCTTCCGGAAGAACATGCATGACCTGCGTGGGGATCAAGCCTTTCACTATTGCAATCTTTCGATCACCTTCCTCGTACGGTTATGAAACCTGCAACAACACAAACAAGACACGACAAGCCTATGCAATCGAATCAATTCAGGTTAGTGACGTTACACTCAGTTAATTCAAAGCTTTAACAACTGTTGGCGAGGGCCAGTAATGTTATACTCATGCTAGCTTCATCAAACTTAGGCGTTTTATCGTGCGCAAAACAGTAAAGAACAGGCATCAAGTACTGAATAACACATTTTCATTGATTGGGCCCCTGAATGGGCGGAGTTTTTGTACACGGGATGTAACTCCTGAAAAGAGGAAGCTACACAAAGCAAATATACAAGTATGCAAGTATTCACAAGAAGCATAAATATTGACAAATTAAATTTTGTACACATGTCGGCAACTGGATGCAGATGAACATCACGAACTGATCCCCCCATGACTCGTCCGACTCCAATGCTTTCCCGGTATCCGTCTTCTGAAGAGGTTGTATCCGATAACTAATTCCTCAAACATATTCTCCCGCACTGATGCTCATTGAATACCAAATTCGGACCGCAGTCATTTGCTTTTCTCATCCCTAACTTTTGCGTGAACCGCCCTTTACGGGTTTTCAGTTCACCGGGATACCCCTTTTTGCCGAAGCCGCCCAGTGTAGGTTTTCAACTTCGCGGGTGTACATTTTTTCAATTTTATCCCTAACTTTTGCCCGAACCTTTCATTCTGTTTTTGGTTCGCCAGGATGCCCCATTTTTGCCTGGACTCTCTTTTTTCTGTCCAGCGGGTCTATTTTAAGCAAAGTATTTTTTAACTGCGTCCGAATTCACAGGTGATGCAAAGTCTTCCCCGTCCATGGTGGACAACAATAAAGCTCCTCCTGAAAAGACCTTCTTGACAACGTATGGCCCTTCGTAGTTGGGGGTCCACTTGCCCCTGTGATCTGCTTGCGGCGGGAGAATCCTTTTCAGCACAAGGTCGCCCGTCTGAAAGCTTCGCGGAAGTATCTTCTTGTCGTACGCTTTCTTCATTCGTCTTTGGTACAAACGACCGTATGCCAGAGAAGCTAGCCTCTTCTCATCCATCAAACTCAGTTGGTTCAATCTGTTCGTTACCCATTCTGCCTCGTCCAGCTGAACGTCTCGCAATACCCTCAGAGAAGGGATCTCAACTTCCAATGGTAACACCGCTTCCATTCCGTATACCAACGAGAACGGAGTTGCCCCGGTTGATGTGCGTACCGTCGTACGATAACCGTGCAAAGCGAAAGGTAGCATTTCATGCCAATCCTTGTAAGTCACCACCATTTTCTGGACAATCTTCTTTATATTCTTATTGGCCGCTTCGACAGCGCCATTCATCTTGGGTCGGTAAGGGGAGGAGTTGTGATGTTCGATCTTGAAATTCTGACAGAGCTCCTTCATCATTTTGTTATTCAGATTAGAACCATTATCCGTGATTATCCGCTCGGGAATTCCGTATCGGCAAATGATATCTCTCTTGATGAATCTAGCCACCACTTGCTTCGTTACATTTGCGTAAGACGCTGCTTCCACCCATTTGGTGAAATAATCGATTGCTACTAGTATGAACCGATGCCCGTTAGAAGCCGTCGGCTCGATCTTTCCGATCATATCGATTCCCCACATTGAGAATGGCCATGGAGATGACATCACATTTAGAGGACTCGGAGGCACATGTATTTTGTCAGCGTAAATTTGGCACTTGTGGCACTTTCTTGCAAATTTGAAACAATCAGTTTCCATCGTCAGCCAAAAATAACCTGCCCGCAGCAGTTTTCTCGTCATAGCATGCCCACCAGCATGCGTACCAAATGTACCCTCATGTATTTCCTCCATGAGCAGTTTTGCCTCCTTCTCGTCCACACAACGCAACAACACCAAGTCGTGGTTTCTTCTGTACAAGACGCCATCCGGGTTCAAATAGAAATTACCCGCTAATCTCCTGAGAGTCTTCTGATCTTGACTGGATGCCCCAGCCGGATACTCTTTATTCTTCAGGAAATTAAGGATATCAAAATACCACGGTTTGCCATCAGACGCTTCATCAATAGCAAATACATAAGCTGGCCTGTCCAACCGAGAGATAGTGATCTGGGGAGCTTCGTTCCAGAAATTGACCTTGTACATGGAAGACAAGGTGGCAAGGGCGTCAGCCATTTGATTTTCTGCCCGCGGCACGTGATGCAATTCAACTTTGTCGAAGAAAGGCAACAATCTCCTGGCATAATTCATATAATGTATCAAATTGGGCTGCCGTGTCTCCCATTCCCCTTTGATCTGATTCACCACCAGAGCTGAGTCTCCGTATACGTCTAAATGTTTGATTCGCAAATCAATGGCTTCCTCAAGCCCCATTATACAAGCTTCGTATTCGGCCTCATTGTTGGTAACGGCAAAGGTCAATCGGGCAGTAAATGGGATGTGCGACCCGTGCGGCGTAGTGATAATTGCCCCTATTCCGCTACCGTAAGCATTCACAGCTCCATCAAATATCATCTGCCATTTGGACCCCGGCTCTGGTCCTTCGTCTGGTAACGGCTCTTCACAATCCTTCATCTTGAGATACATGATATCCTCGTCAGGAAAGTCAAATCTCATTGATTGATACTCTTCAATAGGCTGCTCCGCCAGATACTCGGACAACACACTCCCCTTTATTGCCTTTTGCGAGACGTATTGAATATCGTATTCGGTCAAGATCATCTGCCACCTGGCAATCCTACCTGACAACGCCTGCTTTTCGAATATATATTTGATCGGATCCATCTTCGAGATGAGCATGGTTGTATGATTCAGCATGTACTGCCTCAAACGCTTGGCGGCCCAGGCTAGCGCGCAACAAGTTTTCTCCAGCATTGAATATCGAGATTCACAGTCTGTAAATTTCTTACTCAGATAATAGATTGCATGCTCTTTTCTCCCCGTCTCGTCGTGCTGACCGAGAACACAACCCATGCTTCCCTCAAGAACCGTCAAATACATTATCAAGGGTCTCCCTGCCACTGGGGGTATCAAAATAGGAGGCTCCTGCAGATACTTCTTTATTTTGTCGAACGCCTTTTGACAATTATCGTTCCACGTTACAGCTTGATCTTTCTTTAGCAACTTGAATAATGGTTCGCACGTAGCAGTCAGGTGAGATATGAACCGAGCAATGTAGTTCAATCTCCCTAAAAACCCGCGCACCTCTTTCTCTGTTTTAGGCGTCGGCATTTCTTGGATCGCTTTTATTTTAGCAGGATCGACCTCTATTCCTCTTTCGCTTACTATGAACCCCAGGAGCTTACCCGATCTCACCCCGAAGGTGCATTTGTTAGGGTTCAGCCTCAGCCTGAACTTCCTAAGCCTTTTAAACAACTTCAACAGATTCACCAGATGCTCTTCCTCCGTCTGGGATTTGGCAATCATATCGTCAACATAAACTTCGATCTCTTTATGCATCATGTCATGAAAGAGAGTCGTCATCGCACGCTGATACGTTGCCCCAGCATTTTTCAAACCAAAGGGCATCACTTTGTAGCAAAATGTTCCCCAAGGCGTTATGAAAGTAGTCTTCTCCATATCCTCTGGCGCCATTTTAATTTGATTGTAGCCTGAAAAGCCATCCATGAAGGAGAATATAGAGTACTGAGCAGTATTATCAACTAATACGTCAATATGAGGAAGTGGAAAATCGTCTTTTGGGCTTGCTTTATTCAAATCTCTATAATCCACGCACATTCGAACCTTGCCATCTTTCTTTGGCACTGGTACGATGTTAGCAACCCATGAAGGATACTTCGTCACAGCCAGGAACCCAGCGTCCCACTGTTTCTGAACCTCCTCTTTGATCTTCATTGCCATATCTGGACGAGTTCTGCGAAGTTTTTGTTTGACAGGCGGGCAGTCTTCTTTCAGTGGCAGACGATGCACAACCATATCTGTATCGAGCCCTGGCATATCTTGATACGACCAAGCGAATACATCATTATACTCTCGGAGCATTTCAACCAGTTTTCGCTTGATATCACTCTGCAGTGCGGCTCCGATACGAATATTTTTCTCAACCCCTTCCGACCCCAAATTGATAATCTCGATAACCTCGTCGTGAGGCAGAATGGCTCTTTCCTCTTGCTTCACCAACCAAGACAGTTCTTCAGGAACGTCGCTATCTTCAACAACCTCTTCTTCGGTCTGGAATACCGGGTGCTCGAAGTCGGGACGAGTCATAGGTGGCTCAAAGATGTCATCTGAAAATGTTATCCTGCAAAAGAAAGGGTTAAGTGCTTCAAAATGCGTATAAAGCGGATAACCACGTTGCCATTTTATTGAAAAATACAAAACAAGAAAGACAGGGATTACAATATTTGCACATGAAAAAAACGCCATTTATTTAATGATTAACAAAGCAATGTTTATAACAACACAGCCCTAAGCAAATCCTGATGCCCCGGGCAAGACATCAGATTATTCAACAATTAATAAAGCAAAGCATTACTGTTTAAAAGTCACAGGAACAAGCTCCTGAATGGACCAGTTGCATAGTCCTTGTCCTGGCGTGCTTGGCTGAATCCAGGCATCCATATCACAGTCGCTGTCCCCTTCATCGGATTCTGAAGCAGCATTGACAGATTCATGGCATACTCCACTGGCAGAGATGGTGATTGACTTTCTGAAATGAGGGGCCCCCACAGAAGGAGTTGATGACGACGGTCGGTACCCCAGTCCGAACCGGTCCATTTTCACCGGAATGTCCAATACTTTGCCCCAGCCCGTGGCTTCTCCTGCCTTCACTAGCGCTTGAGCCTCTTTATACGAAGAAACAGCTATCTCTGGCGCTTTGCTTGGCCCGGGACTCTTGTCCTTAATGCGCAAACCTTCGAATGCCTGGCATGGCGTCTCATGGATCTCCCCGTCGACTTCCACATATTTAAACGAAGAAAGATGGCTGACCAGGATGTCTTCTTCTCCGCACACGGTGACTACGCTGTCTCCGACCATATACTTTAACTTCTGATGCAGGGTTGACGTAACTGCCCCTGCTCCGTGAATCCAAGGTCTTCCCAGCAAGCAGCTGTACGCAGGCTGTATATCCATGATATAAAACTCCGTTGCAAACACTTCCGGACCCACTTGCAGAGGCAATGTGATCGATCCGAAGACTGTTCTACGCGTGCCGTCAAACGCTCTGACTACCAAATCACTTGGTGTGCACAAAATTCCTCGAACATCCAGCTTCATCATAGCCTTCTTAGGCAGCACATTCAAAGACGATCCAGTGTCAACCAATACGTGCGACATTGTCGACCCTCTGCACTCAACAGATACATGTAATGCCATATTATGATCCCTTCCTTTCGGAGTCAAGTCGAAATCAGTAAAGCCCAGACTGTGGCCCGCATTTACGTGTGCCAATACTCCTTCTAGCTGGTTCACGGAGACATCCTGTGGTACAAAAGAAGTGTCCAGGACTTTCAGCAAAGCATTTCGGTGAGCCTCTGAACACAACAGCAATGACAATATAGATATTTTGGATGGCGTTTGCTGCAGATGCTCCACGATTTTATAATCGCTCTTCCGAATTAAGCGCATGAATTCTTCGACATCCTTAGATGCTGCTTCTTTTTCATTTGCTTGAACCGGAACATTCTCAACCGCTTTCCCTTTTCCTTTCGCTAGCCTTTCGGCCTCTACTTCAGGAGATATAAAGATCCTGCCGCTCCTCGTCATGCCTCCTGAGCCCACAACATTATCCACAATCTCCGCGGACTGCTTGTTAACATCGATTTTAATCCCGTCACAATACACCTCTAGCCCATATGACCATGGTACCGCTTTCGTGCTCTCATACGGGATTGGCCCGGCTTTAGTTATAGTAATCGGTGGTCGCTGAGCTGGTGCTGAAATAGTGATCGTCTTCCTAGGAATTGTCACTGTGGCAACATCACTCTGATTATCCATTACTGCCCCTGCCGGCTCATCAGTTGCTGTTCTGTCAAACTGCAATACACCTTCATCAATTAAGGCCTGAATGCCTTTCTTCAAATCCTCACACCCCCCAGACAGGGCCCAACAATCTAAGCAGTACTCATTACAACCCGGGTAAACACCCCCCTGCAACAGTCGGCTTTTTATTTCGCTCAGCGGCGTCTTTAAATCCTCAACATTCATAATCAGATTCAGACCTTCCTCAGTCAGCACGGCATTCGCCCCATGATTAGGCATGGGTTTCTGGACTATATTCGCACCGGTCGTTCCGAAGTTGATAGACTTGTTGTCCAAGAGATCCTGCACAACGTGCTTAAAAGCATGACAACCTTCTATATCATGGCCCGGGGCCCCAGAATGAAACTCGCAGCGCCTATTTGCATCATAGCCGAACGGGGGAGTTCCCGTTATCGGTGCCAAGGTTCTTTTCTCCACCAGATTCAATCCCAACAAGGTCTGCAATAAATCAGCATAGTTAGAGGGAGGCTTCTCGAACACCCTTCTCGGCTTACCACCCTGGAATCTTCTCTGAGCTTGCTGTGCCCCCTGCTGAGGCTGCTGCTGCTGTGGCATTGGTTGCTGCTGAACCTGTTGTTGTTGCTGGATTGGTTGTTGTTGATACGGGATGGTGACACTCGACACTTGCTGCGGCTGACGATATTGATTTCTTCCCCTGCCTCGGCCTCGGCCTCGGCCTCCAAATACAGCACTAGCTTCGCCCTGACGGCGCCCACCATAAGCTTTCCTATTACTGCCAGATGCAGCTGACTCGTCAACTTGGAACTTTCCTTGCTTAATGTTCCGCTCAATCTTTTCACCCATCAAAATCAGATCTGAAAAACTAGCCAGAGACGTATGAAACAGCATATCATGAAACAGCCCGGTGAATGTGCCAACAAACATGTCGTTCATTTCTTTATCTTCCACAGGAGGACGGACCCTGGCAGCCATATCGCGCCACCTTTGCGCGTATTCTTTAAAACTCTCCCCCTTCTTCTGCGAAAGCCCGGCCAACTGGACCCGATTGGGTGCCAGGTCACTGTTATATTTGTAATGGGCTACGAACGCCTCCGCTAATTGCTTCCAAGTCTTGATATCAGTGGGCTCCAACCCCATGTACCACTCTAAGGAAGGACCCGATAGGCTATCCTGAAAGAAATGCATGAGCATTCTTTCGTCAGTGGAGTATGCAGACATCTTCCTGTAATAAGCTCGTACATGAACCTTCGGACATGTATCTCCTTTGTACTTATCGAACGCAGGCGCTTTGAACTTGATTGGCACCCTCAGCCCAGGTACCAAGCCCATAGTTGCCATGTCCAGACCCACAGCACTCTGGTTTAGGACTCCTTTCATTTGCTCTTCCAGCATTCTAATCTTTTGAGAATCATCCATCGGCCCGTCAAAGCCTCCTCCAGAGAAGGCGTCTTCCTGTTGATCCTCTTGCCACATACCGTTTCCAGCCCCGTATCCATCATACGCATTATTACGTCCAGCTCTGACCTGATTCATCCCCGGAACTCGGCCTCTGTTGCCGTACCCTTGAACACCTCCAGCAGGACCACCAGCCATGAAACCAGCACCGTTTCCGTTTCCAAAACCTCCGTAGCCCTGATTGACCATACCATAACCATCTTGCCCAAAGCCTTGAGCATTAAAGCCATACTTGCCGGTGTTGTCGAATCCCTGATCGTTGAATCCGAACCCAGTATTGACGAAGCCATTACCTCCGAGATTATCTCCCACATTGACATCACCCAGCCCAGCGTTATGGACAGCAGTTTCATTACCAACTCCGACGTTACCATTCACAGCAGCGGTAGCGTTGTTGACGTTAGCAGCATTCACATTGACGACAGGCGGAGCCACTGGCGTTGGAGTGCCATCTCCATGAGCAGTATCAACCCGGACAGACTGATGATCTTCGTTACCATGACCAGCGTTGCGAGCCAACAGAGGCTGGACCATGGCCTGCAAATTCTCTTGCCCTTTTGCTATAGCCTCCATGGTCTGCATGAAGAGGGCGAGCTTCTCGCGTACATCCTGCATCTCATTCTGAATCTGGTCCATGACTTTCCGACAGTTGGATCGTGTAGAATAGCGGTGTGGATGTTGATCTGGAATCCTGTTAAGTACCTGAATCAAAGCAGGAGATAAGACACCATTCAAAGATTACCTGTTATGCAAGATGAATATGAATGCAATGCAATGTGTCTGTGCATTAGGGAAGTTCATTCCCCCAGTTCTAGTGCGAAGGTGCCGGTGCGGTGACAGTATTGACAATAAGAATATCGGAGCTGAATCATAGAAAGCCTCATATATAACAGAGAGAATCAATAAGCCCAGGGTACAATATCACTGAGAGTACAAAGATGGCATGACCTCAACCAACAATCCTGGTGATGGTCAGCACTATGCAAATAAAGCATACAAATAATGGGATGATCAGATCCTCCCAAAAGTCTGGTACTCCTCTATCAACTTCTTGGTCTCCGGATGGCTTGGTCGATCAAGCAGCCCTTCAACAAGCTGGTTTCTCTTTTTAAGGACACGGCGTACGTCTTCAACGGTTTCTTCCCATGTTGCTTCTCCGAAACAATCTTCTAACTTTCGCTTCTGGGACACTGCTTCGTCTCTGGATTTGATTGCCTTGTTCAGTGCATGCTGGACACTATACCGGTTCATCACTTCCTCCTCACACTTCTTGATGCTAGACTTCAACTTCTCTTCGAGGTCGGAAATTTGCTGCTTTAGCTTATCTTCCCTCTGCTTGTTGTTGGTGAGTGTAGCATTCCAAGTCTTATTGCAAGAAGATATCTCTCGGTGTGCTGCGTCAAGCGCTTTCTTTTTGGCTTCCAGCATGTCATGGGAGCTTCTGAACTCTTGCCCCAGACGTTCGCGCTTTTTCTTCTCCTCGGTCAACTCAGCTCCTAACCGGTTTACTAGCTCAATCTGTTGTTGGAAAGCATATACGGCCTTGTTCTTCTCACTGCGTGCCTGGGCTAGCTCTTGCTCTAACCCTTCATTAATCTTCATTAAGGCTTCTTTCTCCCTCACAACTTGTTCATAGACTTCCCTAGAAACAGTGGTCGGCTCCGCTACCGGAATAGGAACAAGAATTGGTGCATCTGGAAATGGCATCTTCAACTGACTAGCCCTCTCCTGAATCCAAACTCTATAAGGTGCATAGGCCTGACAGTCATTCTTTCCCAACAACGGCTTCCCTTTGCGGTTAGTACGCGTCCAAGCATGTCGCAACTTGGCTAATAACTCCCCCTTCACGTCACCGGTGAAGTACAGAGATTCCTGTACTTCTTCCTCCTGAGGTGGATTCTTCAGCGCATATCCGAACTGGCGAATGAATAGAGAAGGGTTGTAATTGATACACCCTTTTCTTCCTATCAATGGCACATTAGGGTAACCAGAACAACTGAAGATGAGCTCCGATCCCAACAGATCTCTATCAAACCACTCCATATCTTCCGACGATAACCTCATCAAACGCTCCGGCCAACCAACTGGAACTGTAGTCTCTGCAGCAGATCCTCTCTTAGGAAAGTGACTCTCAAACCACATACTCAACAAGGGTACACAAAGATGAACATTCTTCCCTCTTCCCTTCTCATTCTTGTAATGCAGCGAGTGGTAGAGATCTCCGAGTAAAGTAGGTACAGGATTACCAGCGGCAAACAAGTAGAAAGCATCGAAGTCCACAAAATCCGGTATATTGGGGAATAAAACTATGCCATAAATGCACAAAGCCAACACAGCATTGAAAGCAACCCAGCACCCATTCTTGGCGTACTCTTGGGCTTTACCAACTAAGAACTGAAATGAGAAGCCTGGAACTCCACGGGAAACAGTAGTCACAAGTTCAGAAGCATCAACTTGCAAGGCTTTTGCCAATTCCTCCGGCTTGGGTTTGGCATCATAATGAATGAATGGAACCTGATTCTGCACAGGCAGCTCAACATACTCAGCGTATTCCTCCAGGGTTGGTCCCATAATAAAGTCAGAGAACGTAAAACACCTCAAAGCAGGGTCGTAGAATTGCATCAAAGCATACAGCCCATCTAACTCTACCTCTGTAGGTTTGCACACCAATCTCAGTAATCTACCATAACTCATCCGGAAACTCCTACGAACACCCTCATCAGCAAGAGAGATCAATCCCAGTAAAGGAACAATATCAGGCGTAGGCAATTTGTAAGCAACTGTTCTCCGTAGGCTAGTCATGATCAAAACTCAGAAGTCTGGGCACTAGAACTAGGGAAATGCAAATGCACCTGCAGCACAGACACACGTTAGTGAAATGCAAATGATAATGGATATGCAAGGATGCAATGCAAGTAACATTCAACAGGGACCAAAGCTGCAGCTGAATAGCCTAAACCCAATCAAGAAAGGTCTCAGATAGACCATCCAGAAGTCATCAAACCCTGGTCTCGGATAGACCTAAAGTAAAACTCCAACACTGGTCTCTGACAGACCTTAAACCATAACTCGAACTGGTCTCTGATAGACCTCAAATCACCTCCAATTGGTCTCTGACAGACCTCATAACACATCTCCAACTGGTCTCTGACAGACCTCATAATACATCTCCAAATGGTCTCTGACAGACCTCAGAATACATCTCCACATGGTCTCTGGCAGACCTCATAACTCTCCATAAATAACCCGGATCTCTGATCAAGAAATAACCGGTAGTCTGGAGGTCTAGTTACCTGCATAACCCTGAATCCCCTCACAGGTGGGTGGCCCTATAACTGGCACAAGGTACGGCATCCTATGCGGTCGTCGGCGTCACAGACTTTCAGGGTTGATGATACGATTCCCAGAAGGAGTGGCATCATCAATTCCTGAAGAGGCCTCACTCAGCCAACTTCCAAATGATCGGTCCCCAGAGTCGACAATCCAACTAACCAGCAACCCACGCCAACCAAAGGAAGGGGCAGGAGGCCAACCAGAGGAACCTCGTCTGAGTGTAGATTTCATGGGACACCAAAGCAAGCAAAGCAAGCGGGCGCCCACTAATTTCTACTCTAATTCTAGGTGCACTCAAGCCCAGGTCCGGCTTATCTCTCAATATCAGAACACCCGTCACACCCCAGATACAGCAATAATAAACAATATATATAAAGCTGAAAAAAAAACAGGGTTAGAAATATAAAATAACTCCATACAAAGTCCTCGACGGGAAAACAAGCGTTAGGATTGACTCTCTCAAGGGACGTTGGATCCCAAATGCATAAGGACCGTCGCAGTCCTTAGCAGCCAGGGGACGTTGGATCCCCAGCAGAGTTGCCAGCTGTCGCTACTGCGAAAATCGGCGCCGGCTGAACAGAAGAGTCGCCACCGTGCGTTATTTATCCCACGGGAGGGAAAGGAAACGCTCAGAGTAAACCTCGCACAATACGGGAAAGGTATGGTCATCGCAACCAAAACCTGGATTCGGGAGTCGGTTACGCAAGGGGAAGGTATTAGCACCCCTCACGTCCGTCGTACTCGACGGGACCCACGCTTGTTTTCGGGTATGGATTGTTATTCTATCTAAACTATAGGTCAAGGGTGAAAAAGAAAATAAAACGAAAATAAAAATGACTCGGCAAAGTATCGCACTTTATGCCTACGTATTCCCGTCCGGAACGAGAAATCAGAGTCAACGTAGTTCGCCTACCTACGGGAAAGGAGGGGAAGGTTGCTCGCTAGGATATCGCATCCTATGCCTACGTACTTTCATACAGCATGAAAGATCAGAGCAAACGTAGTTCGGGCCACGTACGACACAAGTTTGCCTTGGTTGATTTTATTCCTTCTGAAAAAGGTTTTCTGATCAACAGTCCAAGCGGACAAAAATGACGTTTTGATGAGTTCACATTCTTTTACGGAAGAAGTGTCTTTTATTGTGTTTGAAATCTTTATGTGTTTTTCTGTTTGTTTTGAGAAAGAAAGAGACAGAACTCTAAACTACGGTTGCGAAGGGAAACAAACTATCCTAATGTTATCATGCATGGGTTGAGACCTAGTGTCTATCATGCTCCTCTCTTGCGCAGAGAGAAACAGAGATCCTACGGGATAGGCAGAAACAGAAACAATATCAGATATATACAATAAAACAGTAAAATGCATGGATGCAGCAATACAAGCGAGGCAAGGGAGTCCCACTCAACCTCGAACCTAGAAAACAATAGGCGAAAGTGAACAGACTTCACTCTCAACCCAGCAGGGTAAACAGCAAACAATACAGTTCAGAAAACCAATCAATACATCAGAAATGAAATACAGCAGAAGCAACAGCATCAGCAGCTCTAAATCAACAACTGGCTTCAAGCAATCTCCAATCATTCACAAGCTTCAACAAGCATCAATCTCCATCTTCATGGCCTTCAGACAAGGGCTTTGATCATCAGTCTTCCATCTGCCATGGCTTTTCTTCAAGCTCAAACCTCCAGGATGAGGGATCAGTCACAAGAGTGAATTGGGTGTTAAGCAATCAGCTGACTACCAAAGGTGGTGAACAGACTGCTTCTAACACAAGAGACATTTTCTCTCAAGAGTTCTATCTCATAGACACCATCACCAAGCCTTCCAAAGGAAGGGGGTGAGTGTCTTAGAGAGACTTTGAATCACAGAGAAGAATGGATGCAGACAAGGCAATCCATGTTTGAGAAACAAAATTTCTAATCTAGAGCTCTACCTAGCTCCTAAACCCTAGTCTCCTCAGCAACTGCTAGCAAGAAGCTCCTCCTCAACTCTGACAGTTGATCTTCAGCATTTGAATCTTCAATGGCTTCATCTTCACAAATCTTCAGCTTCCCCAGGGCCCCAGACAAACCCAATACCCAAACAAACAATCAATAAACCCCAGAGGGCACACCACACCAGACAGCAGATGTACAGACAGTAATAATAGCAGTAGGGGAATCCTAACTCTTTCTAAAGGATCTAATAGCTACCCATAGCCCCTATAGTCCCATAACTAATCTATTCAAACCCTAAGTCCTAAGGGAGAAAATTGAACTTCCTAAGTTGTCACCAAAAAAACCTAGTTTTGTTCATGATGTTCAAGCATTTATTAATCACCTAAAATTAACTCCTAAAAAAGGGAACAAAAATATTTCTATAAGCCTAATATCTCATCTAAACAATATGAAAAGAGTGATCAAAAAATATTAAAGCATGTGAGAGAACAAAAATCATAAAAATAATGCATGAAATGAATCTATTTATTATGACATTTATTTAGAAAATATGAAAAAAATATGAAATAAAACTAAAAATGAAAATTTATTTTCCTATAATATTCTAGACATTTTAATGAAAACATGGTAAAAAGAATGAATTAAAAAGCATTTTTTATGAATTATTTATGAATTTTCAAAGATTAGTAAAAATTAAAATGAAATTAAAAAAAATGAAATGAATTAAATGAGCCAGAGGGGGTCAGAATAGTAACCAAGCGCAGTTCAATCTAGGATGGGCCTCATAAAGGGGGTGCGCATATCATTTTTCCAAAGCCCAATATCAAGTCAGAAACAAAGAAAATGAAACAAACACACTGGGGGGTAAGAATAGCAACCAAAATCACGCTCAAATTGGAAATGGGCCTATTACTGGGGGTGGGATTAGCAACAGAATCTGAGGCCCGCCCGTTTCAATTAATGAAACGGTGCGTTTGGCACCCAGTCAATTCCCTCCAAATCTGAAATCAAATAATAGCCACACGATGGCTCTCCAAGTCAAGGGTCCAAGGCAAGATGTATGGCCACGATTATGTCTTCCCCAATGGCTCTGTTAGAAACTAGGGTTTCACCATGAAACCTCCATGCACGAGCAAGTTCAACTCAACTGTTCTCCTTATCCAGGCCACGAATCACCATGCTATAAACATGAAAGTTGCTCTAAACCTCTCCCTCTTCAATCCTATGACCTTAGATCAATCTGAAACTCAATAAAACTCTCAACCCGATCGAGGCAAATTCTGATCACCATGGATATACACTGATAAGCATCATCACAATTCTCAATCAAACTTAACCTAAATTAATCTACACATAATGGAGATTAACCTGAGCTATCCAACTAACATTCTAATGGCTTAACCTAAGAGATCTTCACCCTAACAGTTCATTGCACCTGCTCACAACCATCACCAAACCTCTCCAAATTCATCTAAACTAATCTCCTAACCACCTAGATTGCATCTAAACTAACAACATCATGCCAAACTAACTAGATCGAGCAATTTGAATGAAAACTTACCTAGTGAGAAATCTTGAAAAACAGCTATGGAAGATGTGGATCTGAAGCTTCTAGGTGTTGGATCTTGATCTATCCTTGGTGTATGTGATTCTGTATGCAATATTCTGGTGATTCCTTGCTTGAATTTTGCTGTCCACTTGCAACTTCAATCTTGATGCTCTTGAACAAAAGTGCTCGAAAATGGATGATTCACACCAAAACTTTGCTTCAATTATGATCTATGATGATGATGGAGTCAGATTGAGTTGATTTTGATGAAAGTTGATGAAGGTTTTGAGAGAATTGTGATGAAACTCCAATGAAAAAGTGTGTGAAACTTTGTGGAATTCTTGGTGCAAATGAGGCCAACCCTTGCCAAATTCTCCTTTCATGAATATATAGACCCCAAATGAACATTCTAGATTCATCTTGCACATTCCCTTGTTTTCAAACTTTGGCTCATTTTTGATTATGTTTCTTAAATGATAAGCAACCATGGATAACTTCATTTTTTCCTTCTAAACTCAAAAAAGTGGGTGAACCATTGTTCTTAGAATTGTTTTTCCATTCAAAATCATATATTGGAAGTCTCCATTTGGACTTGTAAATCTCCCAAACCATTTTCCAACTTGAAATTATTCATTTTATAAGCCTTTTTAGTTCATATTTTGACCTATCATGTAACTTCATGCTATGAGCTTCTCCAATAACTTGTGACCTTCTTTCTAGACTTAAAATCCCATTTGGAGCAAGTTTGATGTTGTAAGTTTTTCCATTTGAGGCCTCCTTGTATGAGTTTTGGGTATAGGTTAAAATGACCTGTAATTCACAAATGCCCAAAATACCCTTTGCTTGTCAAGACCATAAGTTGAGTTCTCCACATCATATGAAGGCATGCCATACCATTCTAGAAAGCTAAGACAATGAGGAACAATTCTTATGTTGACCAAGAATTCATTTGAAATCTCCTTGAGGGGTAAAACTAGCTTGGAAGTCAAGTCACTTTCACAGACAAAAATTCAGACACCCCAGATGACCTGTAACTTGCAAGGACCATAACTTGAGTTCTATAAATCTCCTTGATGTCTTCCACCACTCAAATTAAAGGTCTTGAGATCCTCTACAAGTTTCATGTTGGCCAAGAAGCCATTTGAAGCTAGCATTTTGACTTATCTTGCTTGGAAATTTGACCTAAACTAGGGGATTTTACACAGAAACCCTAATTTAGTAACTCCTCTTCCCCTTGATTTTTCTTGAATTCTCCTTGTCATATCTCCATATCCTTCTTCATATGTCAAATGTTGATCCCCACATCTCTCCAATAGACTTGAATGCCCTCTTAAGTCAGTCAATTGACCTAGGGTTGACCTAGGGTTGACCCAGATGAAACCCTAGTTGACTGCCTTCAACTGTAGCTCTTGTGCTCACATCAACAACTTGTTTTCTTCTCCAAATGACTTTATAAGTCTCTCATAAGGTCTAGATGCTCTCCATGTTTTCACTCCACAGCTCACAACCCTCTTGTTGATCCTCAGATATCCTCAGCTAGGAGATGGACTCAAGGCTTGATCTGCTGAACTCCTTGCTTTCAAATTCTTTCCTGATGACTTGAATGAGATTGAATTGGAATAATAACCTCTTGCTAGGCCTCTAGAGATGAAAATAATGATTGGTCCCCTGTTGAATGACTTGCTATGCTTATGCTATGCAGATGGTTAGTCTATGTACATGACTCTATATGCAAATGCTAATGATGATGAAACATAAATCCAAGGAGTAAGGTTGAGCAAATTTTAGGGTGCAACAGTTAGCTATAAAGTTCTCCATCATCAATTCAAGGTTCGATTTTCTAGGGATATTAGGAGCAGTCTTTTGATATCCTGGTGATGTAGCTGGTGTTTGACCTGGTGCGTAATAAGCATTGTTATTCTTATAGAAGAAGTTCGGATGATTCTTCCAACCTGGGTTGTATGTGTTTGAGTAAGGGTTTCCTTGAGCATAATTCACTTGATCAGTGGGAGTACCTGCCAATAGTTGACAATCAGAAACTTCGTGTCCTGGGACTCCACATAACTCACAGTTAGGTGTTACTGCAGCCACAGTGGTTGTAGGTGTTATGGCCAAGTTATCGATCTTTTGGCTTAGTTGGTCAAATTTCGCATTGACTTGGTCCATACTACTTACTTCGTACATACCTCCCTTTGTTGGTTTCTCAGTTGCGACTCTCTCGCTTCCCCAAAGGTAATGATTTTGAGCCATACTTTCGATAAGTGCATAGGCATTACTATATTCTTTGTCCATCAATGCACCACCCGCGGCAACGTCAATTGTCATTCTTGTATTATACAAGAGTCCATTATAGAAGGTATGGATGACCATCCATTCTATTAATCCATGATGTGGACAAAGTCTCAGTAGATCCTTATAGTGTTCCCAAGCTTCGAATAATGATTCACTCTCTCTTTACTTAAATCCGTTGATCTGAGCTCTCAGCATAACTGTCTTGCTAGGTGGAAAATACCTATTCAAGAAAACTCTCTTAAGTTCTGCCCACGTAGTTACTGAGTTCGAAGGCAGAGATTGAAGCCAAGCTCTTGCTCTGTCTCGAAGCGAAAAAGGAAATAAACGTAGTCTAATAGCTTCTTGGGTAACTCCATTGGCTTTTACGGTATCTGCATATTGCACAAAGATCGAAAGATGAAGATTCGGATCCTCGGTAGGATTTCCGGCAAATTGATTTTGTTGCACGGCTGATATCAACGAAGGTTTTAGTTCGAAATCATTCTGGTTGATAGCCGGCGCTGCAATGCTTGAATGCGGTTCAGCTTGCGAAGGATTGGCGTAATACTTGAGTGGATGAGTCTGTTCTTCAGCCATCTCTGCGTCCTCTGATTTTATGACTGGTTTAGGCGGATCTAATTGAAGATCTGGAATATTGTAATTATTTTCGAAATCGAATATACGTCTTCTTACGTGTAAGAAGCGTTCCGATTCAGGGATTAGAGGTTGCAAGTCTTCGCTTTTAGAGCGAGTACTTGGCATACACTCGGAGATTAGATTAAATCAAATAGTTGATACCTTAGTCTAGACAATGCTACCTAAATGCACTAGTAACTAAATTAAGGAATCCCCGGCAACGGCGCCAAAAACTTGATGGGCTAAAGACGTGTCTACTTATGCGTCTAGCGGTATCTTACTGCAAGTGCACAACCTATCGAAGTAATATTTAAGATTATCGATCCACAGGGATTCTATGGTTACTTAGTGCTAGATGAACTTCTAGTTTAGCTAAGGCGAATGGTTGTCACGATTGTTGTTGGTTTTTAAGACTATTAAAGGCGGAATTAAATTTAAGTTTTAATAAAGTAATATTAAGGCGGTCAGTATGTAATTATACTAACTTAGGTGGGTCAATCTAACCTAGGCTTATAAAGGTGTTCACTTAATCTATTCGGTAGAGATTACCAGTTTAAATACCCTCAACTCACACTCTCGTGGTCTTATATCAGATCTTATCCCTAAAGCCCTATGCCTGCTCTCGCTAGCCCATAAGTGTTTAGAGGTAATTTTTGGAAACTAAGTAATTCTAATTTATCTTAAAGTGCTCTCGCTGTGTTTAATTTAAATGCCTAACTTTAGCTATCTGGTTAAAATCTCACACTCTCGTGGTCTTGACCTAACCTAATATTCTTTTCTTACTCTCGTAACGAAAAGGTCTATTTCAATTAAAAAGTATCAGCCAGAATGTTAAGTGATTTATTATTTTCAGCCTATGGTTATATTTTACCGGTTAAGTTTGTTATAACTACATACCGCCCTAAGGTGTTTAGCTACTCATCGACGTTGAACCAGACAGAGACAGAAAATTTAATAATAAATTACTCATGGCAGAAAAATAAATAAACATTATAATTAGATTGAATTGCAATATAATGAAAAACCTGGTTAACAAATATTCGAGCAGACTCCTTCTTCCACAGACCGGAAAGCTTGGAGTTAGCGGAAATTGAAAATAAACGAATGCTGAAGGTTTAGAAACAAATAAACGTATAACAATTTCCTGATGTTGGAAATTGTTATATGGTTGGTTTGGATACAAATAATAACGAAACAGAAAACTAAAAATAATGCAGGAATAGAAAGGTTGGTTCGTAATACAGTTCGGCAGAGCTTCCGCAGAAATTTGAATAAAATTGCTCTCTGTCTTCTTTGTTCATAGGACTTGTACTATTTATAGAATCCTTAATGGGCTGGATTTTTGGACCTTTGTTGCATGGGCCTTGCTGAATTTTTGGAAGGAATGCAGGAACATGGCAACAAAATAGGAGA
Source organism: Lathyrus sativus (assembly GCA_963859935.3). NCBI lineage: Eukaryota > Viridiplantae > Streptophyta > Magnoliopsida > Fabales > Fabaceae > Lathyrus > Lathyrus sativus. The sequence goes on from OZ012735.1 coordinate 839,613,568, forward strand.
AGTGGTCTTCACGTAATGCCTTGACGTAGTCTGAGTCAAAAACCTAATTTTACCCTTGTCACGGTCGTGACAAGGTCTTCACGTTCGTAACTTGTGGTTTTTAAGTGTCACGGTCATGACCACTCTCTTACGGTCGTGATGGCTCAATTTGGGGTGTCACGGTCGTGACACCCTTGTGACGATCGTGGCTGCAACAAATTATGCAGTATTTTGCAGGCTTCTTCATTTCTTCATCTCTTTATGGTTTCTTTTGTTCCTTTTGCTCTTAATTCATGATTTAGCTCCATATAATGATGTACCTGCAAAATGTTAAGAAAAACTCGAGAAATCGAGTGTTAAAACGGTGAATATGCGATAAAACGTTAATGAAACCTAGCAATATAATCGATGCGTTTTCTCGTTATCAACGATCACAAAGGTATTCCAAGATTATTCACCACGGTGTACCACAGACCTAAATTCCCCTTCTCGGCAACCTCTCCAACTATGCTTTAGACTTAAGTCTTTTCTTTGATTTTTCTCCCCCTTTCATTCGGATAATTAGATTAAGGAATTTCGATCCTATTTGTTCACATGTAAAAGATTGATCAAGACTTTTCTAGGCATTCTCTTTTTTTTCCCGCACATTGGCGTTTATTTGTCCGATTTGGGACGACAATTGAGACTGAACCGATGTTAGGCTAAGTAACCGGGTGAGGGTTACCCAACTTAAAGAGACAGTTGTCTTTATCGTCATTATTCATTATATATATTTTTGGTGTCTTACTTATTTTCTTAATCAACCTTTTATATATGATTCTCTTCAGTCATGCCGGATTATCACTATATATTAATCGGGGGTTACTTCTCAATTTCAAGTACTATGGTAGAAATCTACACGTTGGACTTGTTACCTTACTCAAGATAACCTAGGGTGTTCGAGTCATACTTAAGTTTTCAAATTTTCTCGGTGTCCCTAGTTCTAACTTATCTTCCCTTGGGCTCTATATACTTTCTCAACTCCTTAACTTCACATTACTCATAAGAGGGATTTCTATAGTCCTTATTCAGAGAATACTTCAAAGTGGTTTTCAATAAAACAAAAACATAACAAAACGTAATAAAAAAGAAAACTGAAAAAAATAAAATAAACAGTAAAATCCTCCCCAAAATTTGAACTAAACATTCGCCCCAATGTGTTAGAATAAGAGAAAGAAAGGCTACTCACAAAGATCCTTACTGAGGAGGCGGAAGGTAATGCAACACCAACTGCTGCATCATAGCCTGCACATGTAAGATCTTGTTTATTACATGCAGACGAAACAAAACAAATAACAAAAAGAAAATGCTCAGTCAGTAAAAGCGTGGGTTGTCTCCCATATAGCGCTTTGTTTAACGTCGCATGGCTCAACGGTTCACTCCCCATTTTATGGGGGATATTTCAACTTTCACACTGTGTTGCTTGACCTTTTTGCAACAAAGAATTGGTTTGGTTCAGAGATAAGAGCTACTTTGTGCCTTAAGTCACCTCCAACTTCCATATCCTTACCTTTTATTTTCTTGATTTCTTGAATGAGTCTTTGAGTTGCCATACTTTACGAAGCTGATAACGATGACACCCTCTGAGAGCTTATGCTTGAGACTTTTTCTGGTGGAGGTTTTGGGATTTGGTTTTCCCCTATGTAGTAATAACGGATAAAGTCCCAAATGTCGATGACACCGTTACTACATAGGGGAAAACCAAATCCTAAAACCTCCACCATAAAAAGTCTTAAGCATAAGCTCTCAGAGGTTGTCATCGTTATCAGCTTCGTAAAGTATGGCAACTCAAAGACTCATTCAAGAAATCAAGAAAATAAAAGGTAAGGATATGGAAGTTGGAGGTGACTTAAGGCACAAAGTAGCTCTTATCTCTGAACTAGACCAGTTCGTTTTTGCAAAAAGGTCAAGCAACAAGGTGTGGAAGCTGGAATACCCCCCCCATAAAATGGGGAGTGAACCTCCGAGCTATGTGACTTTAAACAAAACGTTACGTGGGAGGCAACCTACGCTTTTACTGACTGAACATTTTCTTGTCGTTGTTTGTTTTGTTTCGTCTACAGGTAATAAACAAGATTTTACAGGCGTTGACTATGATGCAACAGTTGGTGTTGCATTACCTTTTGCTACCTTTTAGGATAATTGGCTTTCTTTTGTATTTTGAGTTTCTTGTTTTGAACTTCAAAGTTGTAACTCTTCCCATTAATTAATGAATTGAAGTTTTGTTTAAAAAAGTACTTCTCATTGCAATTTATATCTTGAGTTCCTCAAAACCAGTTGCATTCGCATTGCATTCATGTTTTGCTAACCATTCAAGGAATTTAAACTAGTTTTGCAGACATTATAGAATGGATCCTAGAAAGAGAGTAGCTTCAAAATATACATTCCAAAGTCCAAATTTGGAATAGCTGAGGAAGCTGAGAGGTTTAATAGAAGATCTATTGGCATTCAGAGACAAGTATGGAAGTGTGTTTCCATTGCTAAGACTCCAAGTGAATAAAGAGATGTTGTTAGCACTTGTGCAGTTCTATGATCCAATCTATCATTACTTCACGTTTCCAGATTACCAGTTGTTGCCAACATTGGAGGAATACTTTGCGCTGATGGGACTAGGCGTCACTCCTAAACCATTTTCTAGAAGAGAATGGACTCCTAGTGAAAAAGTTATTAAAGGCTATGCATTTAGAGTTGACTGAGGTATAGTCTCACATGACTGTCAAAGGAGGTTTCTATGGATTATCAGTTGTGTTCTTATTTAAAAAGGCTCAGTACTATGTTGAGTCGAAGAATTTTGAAGCATTCGAGGCCATCTTGGCATTATTAATCTATGGGCTCTTCTTGTTTCTGACTCCTGATGACTTTGTTAACGAGAGTGCAATCAACCTCTTCTTGATCAAGAATATTGTTCCCACCTTGTTGGTTGGCGTAAATTTTTCCATTCATTTGAAGAACTATGATGGAGAAGGACGAATTGTATGTTTCACCGCTCTTCTTTACAAGTGGTTTATTTTGCATTTTCCAAGGTTACCATTGCTTTGGGATATGCAGAGAGGACTTTCATGGATAGAAAGGATTTTGTCACTCAAGCACTCAGACATCAAATGGAATGATCCTATGTATATAGGAGTTATCATGATCCATGGCTGCAGATATTTCCCTAATGTGCCTCTTCTTGGCACCAAGGGATGTATCAGCTATAATCCTATTTTAGCTCGCTGCCAGCTTGGATACCCAATGAAGGATAAGCTTGATCTAGTCTTTTTTGAAGAGTATTTTCTTTGAAGAAGGGAAAAATCTAGTTCCCAAAGCTCATATTGTGTACACATGGCATCATATTAGCACAAAGGGGATGACCTCTTTGGAATACCCTAACTATTCTGTCTCATAATCTTACCTACTATGGGTTAAGGAGAGAGCTTTGAAGATGTTCTACACCCGCTTTAAGCCGATCCCTGTAACTCCAAAACATCCTACTTCTGTTGGGGAATTGAAACATGCTTTGGCTAAATCTGAAAGGGGAACGAAAGCTTGGAAGGATAAGTACTTCATGGCTATGAAAGAAAATGAATAACTTCGGAAACTGCTCTGTCAGGATAAGGGAGGGAATTGGCAAGAAGGGTCCTCTCATCAGAAGGATTAAGACCTTAGTTTCCATGTTTTACTGTTTGATATGTATTTATACTTTGGTTTTGAATGTGTATTGATTCTTGTAAAACTCTCAAACATTAATTTATGAAGATGTTATGCTATTTTGTTTTAATATCCATTATTATAATGTTTGTAAACATATTCTTTGGATTCCTTGAATGTTTGGTTTTTGCATTTTCATTTGCATTCATAAGCCTTACATATGCATCTTCTGTTTTTTGGCTCATCTCGTTGTCTTATCTTCGGCCGATCACATTGAATCCCTGACACCAGTACAACACACGAGCCCAAGCTCGTCAAAGGATGGCTGAACAAAATTTGGAGTTGGACAGGGTCAATAATGAACTTGAAGATCTACGTTGGAAGTGTAGGGCAGAATATGGAGGTCTTACAGATCATCAACATAAAAATGGACACTCAAGCTACTGTGGTTTCTGAAGTTACCAATATAGTTGTGGAGCCAACTCCAACAGTAGTCACTGCTGCAAATGTACCACCGTATGGGTTATATCATGGTTTTGTACCTCTACCTCTTACAATGCCAGTTAATCAACAATCAGCTCCCTTGGGGGCAGAAATTCCCTAAGATTTTCTGACCTACTCTCCATCCTTTGTAAAACACAAGTGCGTCCTATTTTTCATAATCAACAACAAGTATATGAGGTTCTTGATGGGTCCAAAGAGCGAAGTGGACCTCATGAAAAGTTGAAGGAAAGTGTAGAAACTATAGGAAGGAAATTAGGGCGATGGAAAGAAACGATATCTTTGGTACTAATGCTAGGGATATGTGACTAGTATCTGGGTTGGTAATTCCCCCAAAATTTAAAACTCCTAACTTTGAGCAATATTCTGGTGCCACTTGTCCAAAAACACACCTGATTATGTATTATAGAAGATTGGTTTCCTATGTGGAAGACGATAAGTTGATGATTCACTGCTTCCAAGATAGTCTGAAGGGGGCATCTGCTAAATGGTATTTGAGTCTGGATCAATCCTGTATCCAGAGTTTCCAGAACTTGGCTGACGCCTTCATGAAGCACTATAAATACAACATGGATTTAACCCCTGATAAAAGAAAATTATTAAGCATGTCACAGAGAAGCTTCGAGTCTTTTAAGGAGTATGTACAGCGTTGGAGGGAGATTTCCTCTCAGGTGGAGCCTTCGCTAACCAAAAAAGAGCTGACTGACTGGTTTGTGGACACAGTAAGGCCGGAGTTTCATGAGAAAGTGATTAGTAGTGTGACAGTCAGTTTTTCTGATATAATGGTTGTAGGTGTGAGAGTAGAACTGGGGATGAAAAATGGGAGGATGACCAATACTTCTAGTAGTTCCAACAACAATAATGCCAAGAAACCTAATGGCAATTTTCACAAAAAGAAAGAAGGGGAGACAAATGCCATAACAGTAGGAAGGAAAAATCAACCCTAGAAACAACCTTACTGACAATATCAATAGCCTCAACAAGGCTATATTCAACAATCTCAGCAAAGTTTCGCTCAACAACCAATGTATCCCGTGCAGTATACCCAATAGCCGTATGTGGTAGTTGTAACACCCACGTTCAGTAATTTAGTTCCGACTTATCAGACGATGCAACAGGCACCTATGTATCAACCAATACAATAATAAGGTCATCAACGAGCACCCAATGCTCCAGCTTATTAACAATACCAACAGCCTCGGGCTCAAGCGCCCAGATAAAACTTTCAGAATAGAAGACCAGCAAGAATACCTCTCATTCCTCCGATCCTAATGACCTATACTGAGTTGTACCCATCCTTAGTACAATAAGGGATGATTACGACTCGACCATTGGGACTATCGTCAGACACCTCATCTCCTTATTATAATCCTAATGCTCGTTGTTTATTTTACGAGGGTGTTGTCAGACATGATTCAGAGGGATCTCTTGCTCTGAAACATCTTGTCAAAGAACTTATGGAAAAGAAAATCTTGTCTTTCGATGATATGCAACTCAATGTTAGGAATAACCTGTTGCTGAACCATTGAGGAGTTCATGCCATAGAAGAGGCATCAGATGAGAGGATAATCTGTGATACGTCGGAGATCAGAACTCCACTGCGATCTCTTCAAGAAAAATTATTAAAGGCGGGTATGATTGAAGACGTCCATACTGATTGCGAAGAATTTTTTTTGATCCCAGAGGAATGTACAAATATTGATTGATGACGGATTTCTGTTAGTGTGTAGCAAGATGAAAAAGGAGGAGGTTTTAGTGGTTGAGCCCGTTTTCAACCTATCAAAGAACAGTGAAAAGGTCCCCGTGTTTAATGTGCCCGATTCTAGTTCAGTGGCTCCGACCATCAAAAGTGTTAGGCCTATTTTCAATATCCCTAAGCCTGCTACGTCAACAATTGGTCAACCTAGACCAATTATAATCCAAAAGCCGAGTCCTTTCTATTTTGAGAGTACAAAGGTTGTCCATTGGAGGTATGATATAATGGTGATTGACCAAGGATCAAGGAAGGTCTTCAGAATGAAGAAATAAGGGCTGATCAAGCAGATGTGAATATTGCAGGAACTAGCAAAATAACCCGCAGTGGTCAGATTTATCAACCCAAGATAACGGTAGTCCCCCAAAAAGAGGCCATTCCTGTTGTGACTGCCAAAGATAAAGAAGTGCCACCAAACGAAGAAGACATGGAGTTTCTGAGACTTATTCGAAAGAGTGATTACAAAGTCGTCGATCAACTTCATCAAATTCCTTCAAAAATCTCAATATTGTCTCTCCTGATGAATTCTCCCGCCCATAGGGAAGCCTTGTAGAAAGTGTTAACACAGGCGCATGTGACGCAAGATATAATAATTGGTCAATTCGATTCTATGATCGCAAGCATTACTGCTTGCAATACTTTAAGTTTCAGCAACGAGGATTTGCCAAGAGAAGGATGTAATCACAATCGTGCGTTGCACATATTTGTTAGATGTCAAGAAGATGCTTTGGCACGAGTCTTGGTTGATATTGTCTCTTCTCTGAATGTGTTTCCCAAAAGGACACTTACCAAATTAGCATATAAAGGGGCAGAGATGTAGGCAACATCGTTGATTGTTAAAGCTTTTGATGGTTCAAGGAGGACTGTTATTGGAGAGGTGGAGTTTCAAGTTATGATAGTTTTCCATGTGTTTGACATCACATTTCAAGTGATGGACATCAATCCAGCCTATAACTGCTTGTTGGGACGACCATGGATTCACGCAGTCGGTCCGGTGACTTCTACCTTACATCAGAGAATGAAATTTGTTATGGATGATAAATTGGTAATTGTGCATGGTGAATAAGACTTGATGGTGAGTAACCTGTCGTCATTTAGGTACATTGAAGTAGATGAAGATGTGATAGAGACTTCTTTCCAAGCGCTTGAGATAGCCAATGTTGTGATGATAGAAGAAATAGTAGTTAAGAGTGGTCCATCTTTTGTGTCTGCTCAAAGCATGAAGTCTACGCTGAAAGAAGGTACTCCTGCATGTTGGGGAGAGGTCATTAAAGTGGAAGCAAGATTAGGTCTCCAGGGGTTGGGTTACAAACCAACTCATGATGGGACATCAACTTCAGTCAAAGGATGCCTAAAGACCATTCAAGAGGTGTTTATCAGTAGGGGGTTTCTAAATCAACGTTGTTGAGGTGGATTTTGAAGATGAAGATGTTGATCATTTGGTGTATCATTGTGAAGCCGCCTTGGAGAACTGAGAAGCTGTTGAGATTCCCATTATCATTCATATGCTGAAGTAATTTATTGTTGTTCTCTTTTGTTTTGTTATTTTCGAACTTCGGTAGCCATGCTCAAGGCTATAGGATCATTTTGTAGGGCCCCATGCTTTCAAAGTTATTATGATTAATGAAGATGTTTTGTTAAACTCCTCATTTTTGTTTCATTTACTGTTTTTTTCTTTTACTTTTAAAGAAAATGACAATCTTTTAAGAGAAAAAACCAAAAATATTTCTTTTATTTTCCTGTTGTATCTGTCTTTGTGAATTTTAATAAATTAAACCATTCTAAACATGCACAGAAAATGAGGATGAAGATTTCGAGATTCCGGATGAACTGGCAAAGATGGCAGAATATGAGTACATGGACCTTTAACCTCACCAAGAGCAAGTGGGTGATGTTAATCTTGGAACTAAAGAAGATAAGAAGGAGGTAAAGATTGGGGCAACACTTAGGGTAGAAATCAAGCAGCGATTGGTGATGAACAAAGAGATAGAAGTGTATGTCGATGACATGATCCCTAAATCTCAGAGTAAAGAAGACCATATGGATCATCTTTTGAATTTGTTTAAGAGACTTAGGAAATATCAGTTGAGGCTAAACCCTGCCAGATGCACTTTTAGAGTGAGATCTGGAAAGCTGCTCGGTTTCATCGTTAGTCAATAATGGATTGAAGTGGATCCTGACAAGGTTTAAGCTATTCAACAAATTCCAGCTTCATAGACTGAGAACCAAGTTATAAGTTTTCTTGGAAGATTGAATTATATCTCTGATTTACTTCCAATATGACTTCTACCTATGAGCCAATTTTCAAGTTGTTACGCAAGGATCAGACGGTTTTTTGAAATTCAGATTGTCTACAAGCTTTTGATAAGACCAAGGGTTACCTTCAAGAACCTCTAATCTTGACTCCTCCTGTTCCGGAGAAACCTTTTTTTATATACTTAACTGTGCTTGAAGGATCAATGGGCTGCGTGTTGGGTCAACAAGACGAATCTGGACGTAAAGAACACGCCATCTACTATTTAAGCAAGAAAATCACTGATTTTGAAAGTCGATATTCACTTTTAGAGAAAAATTGTTGTGCTTTGGGATGGGCTGCCAGACGTCTGAGGCAATACATGATCTGTCACACTACTTTATTGATTTCAAAGATGGATCCGATAAAGTACATTTTTGAAAATCCTGCTCAGACAGGGAGACTCGCCTGTTGGCATATGTTATTATCAGAATATGGCATCCAACATGTTGCTCAGAAGTCTATCAAGGGTAGCATCTTGTTATATTACCTTGCATCCAACATGTTGCTCAGAAGACCATATAGAGTATACATTATTGAAATGATCGAATAGTTTGATGAGATTACTTTCAAACACGTCCCAAGGACTGAAAATCACATCGTTGATGCATTGGCTATGATAGCCTCAATGTGGAAGGTCATATTTTTTAATGAAACTACACTCATTCGAATCGAGAGGGAGATCGTGCCTGCTTATTGCCAGATGGTGGAAGGAGAAACATATGGGAAACTATGGTTTCATGATATTAAGAAGTATCTTCAGACTTAGGAGTACCTAGTTGATGCTACATCTCTTGACAAGAAAACTTTGAGGAGACTGACATCCAAATTCTTTCTCAGTAGTGATGTGCTTTACAAAAGAAATTACGACATGGTCCTGCTTAGGTGTGTCGACAAGCGAGAAGTAGACTTTTTAATGCAAGATATTCATGAAGGAACATTTGGCACTCACGCCAATGGATATGCCATGTCCCAAAAGATTATAAGAGCTGGGTACTACTGGTTGACTTTGGAAACCAATTGGATCCAATATGCCAAAAAAATGCCACAAATGCCAAATTTATGTGGACAAGGTACACATGCCTCCAACGTTGCTAAACATGTTGTCATCACCTTGGTCATTCTCTATGTGGGGCATTGACATGATTGGGGCAATCGAGGCGAAAGCTTCCAATGGACACCGATTCATCCTCGTTACTATTGACTACTTTACAAAGTAGGTTGAAGCTGCATCTTATGCCAACGTAACTAAACAAGTGGTTGCCCATTTTATTAAAAGGGAGATTATCTACCGGTACAGAATTCCAAGCCGAATCATAATAGATAATGGAACCAATCTGAATAACAAGATAATGAAAGAGTTGTGTGATAATTTCAAAATTGAACATCACAACTCTTCTCCCTATCGTCCCAAGATGAATGGAGCTGTCGAAGCTGCGAACAAAAACATCAAGAAGATTTTGCAGAAAATGGTGAAGACCCATAAGGATTGGCATAAGATGCTTTCATTTGCCTTGCATGGATATAGAATGTCTATTCGCACTTCGACAGGGGAAACCCTCTTTTCATTGGTGTATGGGATGAATGATGTCCTTCCCATTGAGGTTGATATACCTTTTTTAAGAGTCATAATAAAAGCCAAGCTTGATGAAGTAGAATGGGTGAGAGAAAGATTTGATCAATTGAACCTTATTAATGAGAAACGCATGACTGTGATGTGTCACAGTCAGTTATATCAAAAGAGGATTAAGAGAGCTTTTGACAAGAAGGTTCGCGTTTGAGAGTTCTAAAAAATGGAGCTTGTACTCAAGAAAATCTTGCTAGTTCATAAGGATATGCATGGAAAATGGATGCCTAATTATGATGGCCCATTTGTTGTAAAAACAGTCTTCTCAGGAGGCTCATTAATTCTCACGATGATGGATGAAGAGCAACTTACCCACCTAGTGAATTCTGATGCAGTACGAAAATATTATGCCTAAAGGACCCGATAAGTCGAAAACCCGCAAGGGCGGCTTAGGAAACAATGGGTATCCCGCTGGATCATAACCTATGAAGGATATCCATGCAAAAGTTAGGGATGAAATGAAAAGAGATCTCACTAAGTTGAAAACCCGAAAGAGCGGCTTAGGCAAAAATGAGCGTCCCAATGGATTGAAAACCTAAAAGGGCGATCCAGGGAAAAGTTAAGGGCAAAGGCATTTCACTGCATCAGATGATTGTCACCTCTGCATAAGATAAGACAAAAAGTTCATTTCAACCACTCTTGTCAGAAGCGAGGTTTTGGAAAACTCTTAGTTATTAGGGATAGATTGTCACTGGATTCAATGTAACCTTTTCCATGTTGCCATTTTCAATTGTAAATGTTCCATGGAGCTTTGCCATTTGCAAGCTACCATTCTTGAATAAAATCATATTTTGGGCCATTAAATTGTTTGTAATTTACTATTTTCACTACTTTTCTTTGTTATGCAAAATATCGTTTATTTGTTAATATTGATTTTGAAAGCAAAAGGTTTTGAATTTAAAAACAGTTTTTTGAAAACTTAACAAAACATAAAGTTGCTTTGGCTCATGGAAAAATTCAGTGGAAATCATATATTCCCCAGGAAGTCTTAAGGTGGCAGAACCGTAGAAGCCTTGATATGTAATCTCAACATATTTTCCCATTGAAATGCCAGTTGAATTTATTTGTTGGATTGTTCCTTCGGTCGTGTGTGGTCGCCAAGATTGAAGACAGGCTCTCCAGTATTCTCTGTGAGATACGTTTTTGAATAGCGTGAGGACTCATCCTTAGTGGAGTCATCCAGTGTCTCTATTAAGGTTACACTATCATTTCCAGCAAGCTTGCCTAAGTTTTTCATATTTCCCCAAGTGGAGTGGGTTTATTTCCCAACGAACTTTTGGACGCCTTTGTTCCTTGAATTCAGTGTGATTCCTCGTTTCCCCAGAAAGATAGATATACTTATATATCTTCTCCTTTGAGTCTCTAGATTCTTTGTCTCTTGTTAGAGTCAGTTCTTGCATATCATTAATCGTTTGCATCATGACATATCATATGCATTTAGCATGCCTCCGGATCTGTCGTTGTTAACTTTTGTCTTATTTGTTAAGTCCAGTTATCGCGGGCATCCTTTGTCTTTTCAGGTCTTTAGTTGTTGTTGATGCCTCTACCTTAGTTGTTACTGGCTCTCTTTTGTTGATCATGGGTCGTCACCTGTGTTCCCTCGAAGTCTGGTTGTTACTAGCACCTTCACTCGGTTTTACCTGTTATTGATACTGTCTATCTAATCATTACCAATCATTTTCCTTAAAGTCTGGTCGTTACTGGTATTGTTGATAAGCTGGAGCATTGGGTGCTCACTAATAACCTTGTTGTTGTACTGGTTGATACATAGGTGCCTGTTGCACCATCTGATAAGTCGGAATTAAATTGTTGAACATGGGCGTTACAGTTGCCACATACGGCTATTGGGCATAATGCACTTGTTCAGTTTGATCCATGTTATGAGTAGGGCATGCAACCAATAACTGTTTAAACCTTTTATAAGCATCACCCAATGATTCTCCCACCTTCTGTTTAAAATTCATGATATCATATCTTTTACGAATATACACAGAGGCAGGAAAATACTCATTAAGAAAGGCCTTCTTCATCTCTTCCCATGTAGCCATACTCCTGACAGGTAACAAGTAGAACCACTCTTCAGCATCTTTAGAAAGAATGAATGGAAACATTCTTAATTTTTTCGCTTCATCAGTGTCCCCATCAATCTTGAGAGTAGTGTTCGTAGTCAGAAATCTTTGCAGATGTTTGTTAGCATCTTCGTTAACCTTTCTGGTGAAAGGTCTCCTCTCAAGTTGGGTGATGATGCTCGGGTGCAATTGGAAATTTGCCATGTTCACCGACTGGTTCACAATTGTTAACCTACCAGTCGGTGCATTAGCTCCTCCATATTTACCAAGGAGTCTCTCTGCTGGTGGAACTTCAGCCATAGTCACAATATCTCTATCTGAGTCTGAACCTGAATTAGAATGCTCTTAATGAACAGAGACTCTTACTTCTTCTGATGCTGGAGCTGAAGGCTCTGCTTCTGAAGCTGCTAGTCTTGCTTGTTTATGCCTTACGTGCAAAGATCTTTCGATTTCTACGTCAAAAGGAAAATTATTTGAGGATTCTCCTCGCATAAAAATGCCAAACGTAGATTAGTAGTAACAGAACAAAATAATAATAATAAAAAACTGAAAATAAAATTTTAGTTGACGAGCAACAAAATTTCAATTGAACTAAAATTAAAACTTATAATTTGGCAGTCCCCGACAACGGCGCCAAAAAGTTGATCTGAAAAATAGCAAGTTTACTATTTTTGTCGATTGTAGTTAAAATAGGGGTTTATCCCTAGTATCGATCTTGAGGACTGGATAGTAAATACAAGCTCTATAATAATTCAATTGAAAATGATAAACTATAGAGAGAAAATAAAGCAAAATAGTAAAATAGGTTTTTGACAGATATGAGAAGCATGCTAGGGACGGTGTATGCATTGTCTTGTAACAACCTTAATCCTTATTTCAGAGACAAAACTTAAAATAATCAATTTCTTGACTGCTCATTGTTTACTCCTAAGTCCTTAGTGAGAAAACGTTCGATGTTTGAACCTAATTACTATGTCTATAGGTAATTACGTTTGAAATCAAGCATTATAATGTCAACAATGTTCCAAGTGCAATAGGCTATTCTTAGTCCTAGGTGATATCTACTGATGCATTATTGTAAAAAAAAGCGTTAACAATGGTTTGTCTGACCTAAGGTCAACCGTAAATCAAATTCTATTTGTCCGATAGAAAAAGCCCTAAGAACATTGAATGATAAAAAATGATTAAGAAAAAGCACTTGTGTCATTGAACAAAAGAAATCAAGATCATTTCAAAAGCAATTCAGGGACACCCCCTAGTATTGGGAGGTTTAGCTACTCATATGGTTCAGAGAAAATACAAAATAAAAAGTAGACATTACAAGATAATAGGATTCCTTTGATCTTCAATTGCTTCTGCTCATGAAAACCTTTAGTTCTCTAATCTCCTTTATCTCTCCAATCTTGATCATAAAACTCTTCTCTCGTCAAAAAAGTCCCTTTTTCCTTCTCAAAAAGTGTCTAAAAAACTTCGAGGTTCAACACAGTGGTCAAGAAATACCAAAAATACCCTCGTAGATCCCATAAGTGAAAAAACCAAGAAAATTAGAAGATGAAGCATTTCAGCCAACCCGAGCCGTGTCAGCTGACACAGGCGGCCGTGTTGGCTCCCTGTCTTTATGCAAATAAACTTTGCATTCAGGACGTGTCAGTTGATACAGGCAGCCGTGTCAGCCCCCTAGATTCTCACTTTCTTGTAGTTTTTCTTGATAAGGCATATCCTTTTGACACGGTCCGTGTCAGGCAACACGGGTGGCCGTGTTGGACCTTCTTTAACTTGCCAATTTCATTCCCGAAAACATTGTATTGTCCATTTTTTCACTCTGATTCTTCCTGAATGCTTATTGGAACCTAAAAACAATGGAAATACAAAATCAAAGCATACAATGCGGTAAAAGGAAATAAAATGCAACTAAACACATAAGAAGATTAACTAAAACTAACTCATAAAAACCACTGATCAAGTACTATATCGAAAGATATAACTAATGCCAAAGATTTACTTGCTAAGATTGAAAAGCGTTCTAAGAAAAGCGATAAGGCCAAAAAAAGCATTCTTCTTCACAACTTGATTTCCATGAAGTATCAAGGCAAATGAAATATAAGGAAATCCATTACGAGCATATCAAACATTGTTTCAAATCTTATGGCACTAAAGCTTAAATTGTCTGAAGATATGCTCATTCATTTAGTATTACTTTCTCTTCCTTCACAATTTGGTCAGTTTAAGATATATTATAATTATCACAAATATAAATGGTCTCTTAATGAGCTCATTTCGTTTTGTGTGCAAGAAGAGGAAAGGATGAAACAAAAAATGTTCATTTTATTAGCACTTCTAAAGACAATGGCAAAAGAAAGAAAACTTATGAGCCCAAGAATGAAGTTGCAGGTGTTCCAGCACAAAAGAAACAAAAAGAGAATGATAATTATTTCTTTTGCAAAACGTCTAGACATATGTAGAAGAAATTTCCTAAATATCACGCTTGGTATGCAAAGAAAGGTACATTTCTCACTTTGGTCTGTTCTGAGGTCAATTTAGCTTCAGTACCTATAAACACTTGGTGATCAGACTCATTTGCAGCTACTAACACTAGTGTTTCAATGCAAGGTTTCCTGAACTACCGAAGCCAAATAATGTTGAAAGATACATCTATGTTGAAAATGGCAAGTCGGTGGAGGTGAAAGTTGTAGAGAAATTTAGATTATTATTGAGTACTGGATTTTATTTGGATTTAAAAGACAATTTTGTTGTACCTTCATTGAGATGTAATTTAATTTTAATTTCTTATTTGTACAAATCAGTTTATATGTGTTCATTTGGGATTAATATGTTTAAGTTGTCTTTTAATTCAAATATTGTTGGAGTTGGTTCACTTATAAGTCATGATAACCTATATTTGCTTGACACAATAGCTACCTATAGCGAATTCTTAAATGTGGAATCAAGTGGTTCTAAGCATAAAATTGATAATAATAGTTCAAGGACATTATGGCACAAACGTCTAGGTTACATCTCTAAAAATAGAGTTGAGCGACTAGTGTCTGATGGAATTTTAGATTCCATTGACCTAATGAACTTTGAGTTTTATGTTGAATGCATTAAAGGAAAATAAATCAAAATACAAAAATTTGGTGCGTTTAGAGCTACAGATGTTTTGAAATTAATACATACGACCATTTTTGGCACCTTCTTGGAATGGTCAACAATATATTATATCATTCATAGACGATTAATCCAGATATGTGTACATATTTCTTATACATGAAAAGTCTCAATCATTGGACATGTTCAAATCATTTATGGCTGAAGTTTAGAATCACATCAACAAAATAATTAAGAGAATCAAATATGACTGTGGTGGTGAATAATACAACATATATGACAGTTTAGGTGAACAACATCATTGGCCTTTTTCAAAATACTTAGAGAAATATTGAATCATCCAATAGCACACCATGCCAGGGGCACCTAGAATGAATGGGGTGGCTGAAAGATGAAACAAGATTCTTAAGGATATGGTAAAGAGTGTGATTTGTCATTCTACCTTACGAGAGTCACTCTAGGGAGAGGCACTAAAGACTACAACTTACATTCTAAATAGAGTACCAACAAAGGCAACTACCAAAACACCTTACGAGCTTTGAACTGTGTGAAATCCTAGTATAAAACATTTTCATGTGTGGGGATGTCTAACTGAGGCAAGGCCTTACAAGCCAAATGAAAAGAAATTGGACTCCCGAACAATAAGAAGCTACTTTTATTGACTATTCTGAAAGATATAAGGGCTACAAATCTTATGATCCCAAATTGATTTCAATTTTTGAGACTGGAACAACCACATTCTTTGAGGACATTGAGTTTGGAGGGAAGAATAAGGTAAAAAACTTTGTTTTAAAGGGAGAATCAGTAACAATTCCAAAACCAATTCATACAGTTGCTTTTGATCAAGCAAGTATGGAATCTCAATAGGAAATTGTTGACTTTCCTCCTATTCAAAATTATTTGGTAATTCATGAAGAAAAAAAATCAAAATTCTCAAGAACAAGTGTTAGAAGAACCAATACCTTGGCAACGATCCACTAGAGAAAGGAGAAATGTTATTTCGGATGATTACATAGTCTTTCTCCAAGAACATGAGGAAAATAATGGTATGATGATAGATGATCTAATCAACTTCCATCAAGCCATGCAAGATTCCAAATCGGGAAAGTAGATTGAACCAATGAAGGAGGATTATAAGTTCATGCAAGACAATAACGCTTGAGAACTTGTCTCATTACCAGAAGGTGTGAAACCCATTGGTTTCAAATGGATTTTTAAGACCAAGTGGAATTCTAACAGTAACATGGAGAGGTATAAAGTTCGTCTTGTGGCTAATGGTTATACTCAAAAGGAAGGGATTGACTTTAAAGAGACTTTCTCTCCAGTTTCATCCAAAGACTCTTTTAGGAGAATCATGGCTCTTGTTGCACATTATGATTTGTAACTCCACCAAATGGATGTCAAGACGACATTCATCAATGGAAACCTTGATGAAACGACCTATATGGTACAACCAGAAAACTCAGTGTTAGGAGACTGGAAGAATATCGTTTATAAATTGACATAATCTATTTATGGAATAAAGCATGCATCTCGTCAGTGGCACCACAAGTTTCATGAAGTAATGCTCTCATTTGGTTTTGAGGTGAATGTTGTTGAAGATTGCGTGTATCACAAATTTAGTGGGAGCAAGTGCATTTTCCTGGTCTTGTATGTAGATGACATATTGCTTGCCACAAATGATATATGCATGATGCACGAAAATAAGAAATTTCTATCAAGAAATTTTGAAATGAAAGATCTTGGCAGTGCCTCCTTTGTATTAGGAACTCAGATACATCGAGACCGATCTCATGGTATTCTAGGATTATCATAAAAGAGCTATATCGAAAAGGTATTTAAAAGTTTTGGCATGCAAGAATGTAAAGTAGGGGATACTCCAATTTATAAGGGAGACAAATTCAGTCTCAGCCAATGCCCAAAATAAAACTTATAAGTTCAAGAAATGCAAAAGATTCCTTACACATCAACTGTAGAGAGTCTTATGTATGCCTAAGTGTGTACGCATTTGGATATTGCGTTCATAGTTGGGATGTTAGGCTAATACTTGAGAAATCCAAGAATGGATAATTCGAAAGCAGACAAAAAGGTTATGAGGTATTTAAAGAGAACAAAAGACTATATTCTCACATATAAGAGGTCAGACTAGTTAGAGATCACTGGATACTCTGACTCAGATTTTGCTAGATGCCAAGACAGTAAAAGATCCAATTCAAGTTATATCTACATGTTGGCTAGTGGTGTAGTTTCTTGGCGTAGTGCCAAGCAAACTCTTACAACTTCATCCACCATGGCAGCATAATTTATAGCATGTAATGAGGTATCCAACCATGGGATTTGGCTGAGGAATCTTATCACTAGGCTGGGAATTGTGGAAAGAATTCAATGGCCACTTAAGTTATACTGTGACAACAAATTAGTCGTCTTGTAATAGGAGCTCGAGCAAGTCAAAACATATTGACATCAAGTTCCTAGTTGTTAAGCAAAGGGTAAAAAATGGACATATTTCCATATAACGCTTAGGGACAAACTCCAGATAGCAGATCTTCTTACAAAAGGTCTTCCATCAAAGGTCTTTCATGAGCATACTACTCACATGAGTATTTTACCGTTATAGGAATCTTTGGTTTAGTGGGAGTTAGTCGATTATGAATTTTATGTTCTGTGTTTGGTATTATGTATGCATACTAAAATTTTGAATATTTTCCAATTAATAAAGTTTGATATTCAGTAGTTTACATTTTGTACAATAAAGTTATAGAATTATTTCACTAAAGTAAGGTATGACCAATTAAAAATCTACATATATAGACCAACTTCATGTGATTTTCATGTTGCACATTTCATAATGGATCTATGTCATTTAGTTGTGTCACTATTAGTGATCATTGAAGAGTTTAGTTATGATTGATATAGCAAAAATCACTTTGATTATGTATATTGACATGACTAATGAATGATATACTTTGGATATGCTTAAAGAATATAATGGCTAATTTCGAGCTCATAAAGTCTAACACATGTGTAAAGTTACATATGTGTCCAATGGGAGATTTTTAAAATTTTCGGGTCATAAATTTTATATTGCATGTGTTAGGGATATTACTTAATAATTTAATAAATTTCATGAAATATAGGATTATTGTGTGGATACCATAAGTCAATATATAATTTAATAAGGGGCCAAATTAAAATATTAAAAACTAAGAAATAACCCTAAGGTTATTTATAGGGGTTATGGTCCCCATTTGTAGAGTGAACGTGAAAACGAATCATCAGGAAAATTCTCTTTTCATCCCCATCAGAGGAGATTCAAGGAGCCATAAGGAACTCTACAATTGGAAGATCACATATCCGGTAACCTTCAACTATTTCGAATCGAAAACTCAAGTAAGGTTCCACTTTCATTCTTATATTGTATTCATGTATGGGTATAAGGGATATGATTCAATTGCATACCTGACTCATAGGGATTTGTTTAGAGTTATGTATTTGATTTCTATATCGATATAAATCATAAGGTTTATGAATAGATCCAACTAAGATAACAAATTAACAACTAGGAATACAGTGGTTTGTAGTTTGCTTGTACATTTTTAGGCAATACCAAAAAACATCTTTAAAATAGTGACCAAGTTTACGACTTATCCTAGTAATTGTAGCTCTATGCGCTTAACAGTTTTAATATGATTTGATGATGACAAAGGAATAATGTAATCTACCATACATCATTATCAGAAGAATAAAACTGAATCAAATAAAAAAAGAGATGGTTACGATGTTTGGATCAAAAGTATTAAATCCTAAGAACAATGTCAAGTAATAGACTTTTGTGCAAAAAAGCTTGCATGTGATCCTATGTTCTGTCCGTTTATTTGTTTCTTTTAGGATAAATTGTAAAATTTAGTGCATGCATTCAGAGTACTAAAGTCATACCAGACACATTTAAAATATGTTTTCAAAACATCATACTTTTTAAAAACATCTTCTAAAATTTCTTAATTTGCTCAAGTCTTTTAAATTTGTGGTCTAAACAATTATAAAACTTGGTTAATCAATTATGTAGTGAAAATTCCCTTCTAAACAATTAAGATAATTGTCAAATTGATTATGGGGATAACTCATTCAATAAACGATTAGAGAAGCCTTCTAACTGATTATGGTTGTGATCCAACAAATTTTTTTTCTATTTTGCTAGGTCATAATTGATTGTGGTTATAACAGATGTGAGGCGTGCTAATACCCTCCCCTATCATAATCAACTTTCGAACCTGAATTTGGTTGTGATGACTATTTTCTTTTTCTTTAAGAGTTTTATCGATATTTTCACTTTCCTTTTGGAATAAATAAACTTGGATGGTGACTCTATTATTATTTTGAGTGTGCAAATGCCAGTGATATTTTTTCGGGTCACAAATGTAATATTGCATGTGTTAGGGCTATTATTTAATTAGCCAAAACTGCAATGGTCTAATTAATATTAAGTATGCGACTAAAAGCATAAATGTCATGAAATATAAGATTATTATGTAGATACCATAAGTCAATATCTAACTTGATAAGGAGACAAATTAGAATATTATAAACTAAGAAATAACCTTATGGTTATTTATAGGAATTATGGTCTCCATTTGTAGAGTGAACGTGAAAATGACTCATAAGGAAAATTCTCTTTTCATCCCCATTAAAGGAGATTCAAGGAGTCATAAGGAACTTTTCAATTGGAAGATCACATACCCGGTAACCTTCAACTATTTCCAATGGCAAACTCTGGTACGCTTCCGCTTTCATTCTCATAACTGTATTCGGGTATGAGTATAAGGGATATGATTCAATCACATATCTGACTCATAGGGATTTGTTTAGAGTTATGTTCTTGATTTCTATATCGATAGAAATCATAAGGTTATGAATATATCCAACTGATATAATAAATCAACAACTAGAAATGTTGTGGTTGGTAGTTTGCTTGTACATTTTTAGGCGATACCAAAAAACATCTTAAAGAGAGTGACCAAGTTTGTGACTTATCCCAGTAATTGTAGCTCTATATGCTTAACAGTTTTAATATGTTTTGATGATGAAAAAGGAATAATGTAATATATCATAAACATCATTATCAGAAGAAGAAAACTGAATTGAATAAAAAAAAGAGATGTTTATGATGTTTGGAGCAAAAGTATCAAATCCTAAAAACAACGTCAAGTAATAGACTTTTGTGCAAAAAAGCTAGGATGCGATCCTATGCTCTATCTATTTATTTTTTTCTTTTTAGAATCAATTGTAAAATTAAGTGCATGCACTCAGAGTATTAAAGTCGTATCAAACACATTTAAAATATGTTTACAAAACTTCATACTTTTTAAAAATATTTTCTAAAATTTCTTAATTTGCTCCAAGTCTTTTAAATCTATAGTTTAAACGATTACAAAGCTTGGTTAATTAATTATGTTGTGAAAATTTCCCTCTAAACAATTAAGATAATGACAAATCGATTATGGGGATAAATCATTCAATGATCGATTAGAGAAGCCTTCCAATTGATTATGGTTGTGATCCAATAAAAATTTTCCTATTTTGCTAGGTCATAATTGATTATGGTCATAACGGATGTGAGAGGTGTTAATACTTTTCTCTCTCATAATTGACTCAAAAAATCGAATTTACTTGCGATGACCATTTTCTTTTTCTTTAAGGATTTTATCAATATTTTCTCTTTCCTTTTGAAATAAATAAACTTTGGTGGTGACTCTCTTATTATTTCGAGTGTGTGAATGCCCATGGTATTTTTTGCGCCACGACACCTTACAAGCCTCGTACTTGGGAGAAGCGAGCCATTATACATTTTCTTATATGTCTTCTCTTAATCACTTCACCCTTACAAATAGGGATGGAAATGATTCGAGTCGAACTCGTCCCACATCGACTCGACTTGATAAGGATTGATTCAGCTAAAAACTCAACTTGAGTTTGATCCAGACTTTTTTTAAGCTTAAACTTGACTCGTTTTAAGTTCACGAACAACTCGGTTCAACTTGTTAGGTTCATCTTATTAGGTTCAGTTCGCTTGCTCCACAGACCTAAAAGTCATTTCTTAAAGTCTATTTTTTTTGTATATTTGATATTTTAAATTAATACTTTTTTAAAAGAAAAATGTTTAAATAAAATAAAAGTTATAAGATTAGAATCTAACTTTTTCTCAAAAATCCTTGATATTTTTATTTGATATAAATTTTTTATTAAATAAAGAAGTTTAATCTTTAATTAGTGTATGTAATCTTTTTTTATATCACGTTGATTTTATTTGTATAATTATTTTTAGAAATATTTTACTCATTTGAACTATTATTTCTTTTCTTATATGTCTTCTCATAATCAATCTGCTTTTACATGCCTAATACTTGGGATATATTTTCTTAATTATTTTGCCTTTACAAGCCATGTGCTTGGGGGACTGTGGACCGTTATGAGTATTATGGCCCAAACCCATATTATTCCAATGATTTCAGCCTTCACACTTATGATCATGTAAAATTTATAAAGATGGCTTGTAATGTCAAACGTGCATCTACTAGTCATGCGATCTTGCCACATTTTGTTACATCTTTAGGGATGAGTCACCTATTACACTTCCTAACTGCATGAGGTTGTGCAAGTCATAACGTAGAACGTAACTTCAAGTTTCACTAAGTTTACTAACCACATCTCGTTATATCACAGCAGATTAGCCATCCACTACGCTCCCTAATGGAGTAAGGTCATATGATTCATAACTATGATTATATGTTGAAGACTCATCACGCTTCGTTAAACCACAAAGACTATATATACCTATTTAAAGGCTAGGTCCCATCATCAAGTTTTCATCCATTAGATTCTTAAAGATCTTTTTTGTTCAAAAAAAAAGTGTGAGTTCTAAATTCCATATTGTTTAAAAAAGTAGAGGTTGAATATTTTATAAGTTAGAAGACTCATACATCTATTACCTTAAGATTTTTTTGGTGAATATATAGTGTCTCTCTCACTTACTTAGTTGAGTCTTTGATCTTTAAATGAATGTTTAATCTAATGTGTATTTCCTCCTCATGATAATATTCTATACAAGTATAACAATATTATAAAATTCAAAATATTATATGTCTTGTATTTTATTAAAAAATATTAAAAAATAAAAAGTATTGCTGGCTGTGGGGTTCGAACCCACGAGCACTTTTTTGTTCAAAAAAAAGTGTGAGTTCTAAATTCCATATTGTTTAAAAAAAGTAAAGGTTGAATATTTTATAAGTTAGAAGACTCATACATCTATTACTTTAAGATTTTTTTGGTGAATCTATAGTGTCTCCCTCACTTATTTAGTTGAGTCATTGATCCTGTCTCTCTCACTTACTTAGTTGAGTCATTGATCTTTAAATGAATGTTTAATCTAATGTGTATTTCCTCCTCATGATAATATTCTATACAAGTATAACAATATTATAAAATTAAAAAAAAAAATATAATTAAAAAAAAAATATTAAAAAATAAAAAGTATTGCATTGTGGGGTTTGAACCCACGCACTTATGTGTAGAAGATCTTAAGTCCTCCCCTTACCCTTTTGTTTTATATTCACTTACAATAATTAATCAAACAAAAACTCTGCGATTCAATTTCTCAAAGAACATTCTAGAACTAAGGAGAGACTTCTAACCAATTCCATTCTTACAAAATCCACAAACCCTAACGCAGAAAAAAAATCCTTTCTCCACATCGAATCAAATCAAACGATTCCAGTTCATCAATGGCAGAACACTTGGCGTCAATTTTCGGTACAGAAAAAGACAGAGTGAATTGTCCATTTTACTTCAAGATCGGAGCATGCAGACATGGCGATCGATGCTCGAGGCTCCACACGAAGCCAAGCATCAGCCCTACCATCTTGCTCTCCAACATGTACCAACGTCCTGATATGATAACTCCCGGCGTTGATGTTCACGGCCAACCTATTGATCCTCGTAGGATTCAAGATCACTTTGAAGAATTCTATGAGGATTTGTTCGAAGAACTCTCCAAATGTGGGGATATTGAAAGTCTTAATGTTTGTGATAATCTCGCTGATCACATGGTACGAATCTTAGCCTCTGTGATTTTGATTTGGATTCGTTTTTGTTATGGCTTATGATTTGGTTCTGATTTTTTTCCAGGTTGGTAATGTGTATGTTCAGTTCAGAGAGGAAGAACATGCTGCAAATGCTGTTAAGAACCTCACCGGAAGATTTTATGCGGGTGAGTCATCTCAGATTTGTGGTTTATAAATTTTTTGGCCAATTTTAATAGTTATGTAGATGTGTTTGTAGGGATTTATCTTCTGTATACCGAAGAATTTACCTTAGAATAAAATGTAAATAGTCTTGATTGACAAAGAAAAAATCTGGTGATATTGCTATACACATGATTTGTTATGTATGTAACGAAAACATATTATCAAATCTCAATTTTTTTCATTTTCATCGACGATTGAAATTCTTTAATTCACATGAGAAATCGCTTTCAAGGAGCATGATTTTTTATAGATGTTTACAGGATTGAATTTGATGATTGTCCAATTGTGTGCCATTATTGGGTTGATTGGTTTTTTTGGTGAAGTTTGAATATCAACTGTTGTTTCACTTGTTTGCAGGTCGCCCGATCATTGTTGATTTCTCTCCGGTGACAGACTTTCGTGAGGCTACTTGCAGGCAGTATGAGGAGAATACTTGCAACCGTGGTGGTTATTGCAACTTCATGCACTTGAAAAGAATTAGCAGGTAACGTTTTCAACATTGGTTGATAATCCTTTTTGGTTTTGGTGTTTATGAATTTAACATTGGTGATTGTTTAATATGAGTCGAGTCCAGGGAATTGAGGCGCCAGTTGTTTGGAAAGCGCCATGAAAGGCGCAGTAGGAGCCGGAGCAGGAGTCCTTACAGGCATCGAAGTTATGAGGAGAGGTCTCATCGTAGCCGCAGCAGTAAGTATGATGACAGGGACAGAGACAGAGACTATCATCATGAAAGTGATAGCAGAAGACGCAGGACCTCAAGTCCTGGAAGGAGAAGGGGAAGGAGTCCCAGTCGCAGTCGAAGTCCTGTTGGAAGGAGGAACCGTAGTCCAGTCAGGGATGGTAGTGAGGAGAGGCGTGCGAGAATTGAGCAGTGGAATAGGGAGAGGGAAGAGAAAGAACCTGCAAATAAGGTTACTACTGAGGAAACCCGTAATGGCAATAACGGGAACTCACAAAATGCTAGCAGATATCATGAGAATCATCAGCAACAGCAATCTCCTCAGGAGGGATATTGATCTGTTTATGTTACTGGTTTGTGTCCACTCTCTCTTGTTTTCATATTCCTATAGAGTTATAGGTAATAGTTTTAATTCTAGCGCATACCACCCACAGAACAAGTATAGCTCACCATTTTCCGCTGTGCAGGTGGTACAGGTACACTGTTCCATGAAGTGGAAAATGCCCCCTCCCCCCTTGGGATTTTCCCTTTTTTTATGCATGATGTATGATTGTATGTGTATGCTTGTATTGCATCACTTTTTGCAACGTTCCCAAATTGCATCTCTAGTTTGAACCATATTTTCTGCATAGATCTCAACAAAGCTAGTTTCATTGCATTCTTTAGTAGGTTTATCCATAGTGGTCAGATATATTAGAAGTACTGCACTGCTTAGAGCTCTTTCTTGTTATCCTCTAGCCAAAACTTTTGCTGGTTCTTTCTTTCAAAGTTGTTCAATGTTTACCCTTTTCTTTTAATAAGACACAACACTTTTCCCTTTTCAACTAGCTAAATTATCAACAGTCAATAAATCACATGCTTGTTTGTTATAATAGTTTATTTGCGTTTGCTGGATGTGTGAATTGTTTTGTTTACAGTCAGGGACTCTGATCACCATCACACAGAAGACTAATGAACGACCAATTTCAACAGTTCTTTAAAGGGTTTTTTTTTTTTCAATGAGAAGAGTTTTTAAAATTGGAAATAGCACTGTTTTCTTACTTAGTTATGAGTTTTGCAGGTTCAGGTATCCCTGCTTCTAAGAAACGAGCCATTGAGTTAATTGCAGTTTACCATGAAATTTGTGTACAGGTTCAGCCTATGGTGTGGAAGGATGTTTTAATGGATCTTTCAGGTATAATTTGGTGATCTTGAGGAGCAGTTTCAACTGGGAAGTAAAAGTGTAAGGATGAAATTTTACTGATTGCAGGCAGAGGAATATGTTAGGACTTAGGATGCTTTCGTATTGTGTAAGCTTTAGATGCCTATTGGAGACTGAGTTTTGAACTCGATATTTTTATAGTTCAGTTCTAAAATTGTCACTGAGGTTGTAACTTTAGATGCCTATTGGATATTTATGTATTTTTCATTGGATTATACACTGATGGAATATTATGACTATTTGGAAACATGTTAGATTATATGTTCGGTGGTTGCTTGAACCCTTTTAATTCCTAGAGGAATAAATTTAGGAGATATTGTGCAAACTGCCATGCACCTCCTATCCTCCTAAAGGTTGCATGTGGCATGAGATATGAGCATGTGCCACGTATAGTCATTATCTATAAAATTTATATGAAATAGAACATTTTAATTAGGTAATTAACATAATTGTTTGAGGTATTTTAAATACGTGATTAAAAAATTTATAAGTCTCCCTCCGATCATATATCTATTTTTATATTATAATCTCTGAACATATTATGATCTTGACTATAGGTTATATTACATCAATATATAACAAATGATATAGATCAGTCATGCAATCTATGGCATGAAAATTACATGAAGGTTTATACATGTTAATTTACATGAGACCTTAATTACTTTAATGAAATTAGTAAAAGTCGGATTTAATCAATTGAATCTTGAGTCGAATGTCTCTCTAGTTTGAGCTTTGAGTGATTTTTAAAATATTGATATGTATCAATAATTTGAAAATGGTTTGGACTAGTTTTTGAAATCCCCTCATCCAAAAAAATACTCAGTGTTATTTTTTTCTTTTAAAAAACTACTTTTACTTTGAAGCCTGCCTTGAGTGATTACGAAATTGGAAATTTTTCTGATGATTTTTCCTTAAAATTTCACTATGATTACAACCATCAAAATTTTAAGTTTAAGTTTGGGGTTGGAGTACTAAGTGGTAAAAAAATTTAAACATTTTAGGAAATAAAAAGGGGAAAAAATCACTTTTTCAAAAAAAAAAAAAAAAGAGAGAATTAAAAAGAATGATCCAATCTCTAATAATGTTAAGAAGGAACAAAAGGGCATGAGAATAAAAAAAAAAACTATACACTAGGGGTGAAAATAGGCTGAGTCAAGCTAGATTTTTCTAAGCCTAAGTCTGACCTATCAAAAAAACCGAAGCCTAAGTCTGACCTGTAGCTTGTTATAGGTTTATTTTTAGGCCTGCGTCTGATCTTTTCTAAGGCCTGGTTAGCCTATTACCCTAAATAAAAATCTATTATTTTAGAAATATGTAAATACACAATTAAAATAATGTTTAAATAGTCTAACAAACAAAAATATCAATGAGACTAAAAGTTTTTTTGTCTTAACTTATTTTAACATATCTATTAGCATAAGTTTTGTGAGACTATTTGTTTAAGATAACTTATGAAAACTACTTATAACATTATTCATAAGGTGATTTCATCTTATTTTCATAAGTTCTCCAAAATAACCAATTTTTATTTATGTATTATAACTCAAAGTACAAAACATAACAAGATAATAAAAAAATTATTCATATATATTTAAATAGGTCGGTCTGTTAGGCTTAAAAGTTTTTTTTTTTATGGCCTGAGACCTTGCATTTTTAACTAAATAGACTTATAAAAAAGCCTAGGCCTTTTCTATTTAAAAAAATAGTTTGGTCTGGCCTGAGCCTGTGTAGGCCTCTGTTATCGGTCTGACCTACTTCCATCTCTACTAGACACCTAACTTTAAATGTTTAAACCTACTTTTCTAAAAGCATCCTACCTGAACATAAGTCAAGTCACAACATAAAAGACCTTTTATTTGTGTGTTATGATTTCTATGATAAACTGTATTAGAACATGAGCAAGCTAAGTATAATTTATTTTGCATGTTGATTGAGTGATAACCTGATCTATTGAGGAAGATATAGTGAGTTGAGCGACAACTTAAGTACTTGTCAATGTTGGGGACGTTTTTCGAATTTGTCGAATGGAAGTCAGACATTGTTGTTATTGTACGACTTGTTGTCTTTTGAAATGTGCAGTTGCAGACGAGTTGCTTGAGGACAAGCAAAGATTCAAGTTAGAGATTATGATGACAATCCGTCATTGCATCTAATTAGTCGAAGAATCAGGAAAAAATAAGTGAAAGATGAGCCAAAATGATGAAGAAAGACCCAAAAATGAGTGAAAAATAGCCAAGTGTGGAAGAATGAGACTTAGTAGAAATTTTGGTGCAAAAAGGGTGAAAAATACGTAGCTACTGGAATAATCATGCGTTATCGTGTGCGCGAGAGAGAGAGAGAGGAAAAAGAGTTGTATCGCGCATGATGCTTATATAATGTGCGCGATGGGTGCTTTTCTGGGTCTTTTTCTGACGCGTTCTGACCCGTTCTGAGTGCTTTTTAAGGGGATTTTCAGGTGTTTGACAAGGGTTACGAATTTTGGAGACTAGAGTACGATTTTGAGAGCACAAGTGGATATTTTTAGAGCATTTGAAGTCATTGGAGGCCATCTCTTAAAGGAACTTCTTATGTTATTTTCATCTATCGATTGTGGTATTATTTTCTGAATAACGTGTAGCTAAATTCCCCTAGGTTAGGTTGTGTTAGGATGAACCTATTTCTATATTGTTGGATTCTATGTTGATTTGACCATTAAATGAACTAATTGATATATAATTCTATTAAGTTTTTTCTTAATCTTAATGCTTTTTATTTAAGACACTCTGTGAATATGATTTTGGACACATAAGGATTACTGACCCTTAGCCTATGTATTGGACCTAGGGCAACTGTTCTACTTACGTTGGTCGAATAGGGATAGGAGACCCCGAGTAATGGCATAGTGAATTAATGATCTATACATCGCCTAACCCTACTTACGCTGGCGGACTAGGAATAGAAAGCTCCAAGTAGTGGTTAATGAGTTAATTCGTGAGGGATCGACTTTAACAATTTTGTTATTTTGTCGTGGGGTTATAGTGATTAGATCATTCATACAGGGAATTAAACAACAACAATAGAGAAATATGGAATTCTACAACACAAACTGACCGTTTTTATGACATTGTTTACCAGTTTAATTACTTTTCACATTGAAACTTGCACCCCCTTTATTTACTGTTTTCCCTTAAAATGCATAAATCTTGTCTTGTTCGAACGCAGTCCTTGTGGGTTGGATCTTTTTATTACTATGACATTATTGATACACTTTCCGAGAAGTCATCGGAGCTCAATGGAGATGAACCTGCCAAGAAGTTAAATTCCCTAGCTTTGAATTCCTCTGCAAAACGTGTAAAAGCTCCTAATGTCTAGAACTCTGAAGAAGGTTCTAGAGAAGACTCAGATGATGAGGAAATGACCTTTATCATTAAAATATTTCAATACTTGGCCAAGAATAACTAAAGATTCTCTGGTAGAAGCAGTGACTTCAGAGGATGAAGTTCAAGAGATAAGAAGGATGATTAGAAGGGTTGTTTCAAGTGAAAAAAGTCTAGTCACTTCATTGATAATAGCTCAGAGCTGTAAAATGACAAGTCAAAGAAGGGAAGCTTCTAGAAGAACATGTTTAAGAAGAGTCCCTTGACAATATGGGATGAACTTGACAATGAACAAGACTCTGAGAAAAATGAAGAACAAGCCAATCTATCTTTGATGGTGTTACACCCTTATTTTGACCCTGAATTTCCAACCCATACAAATCATAACATTTGAGCATCACATCCATTATTCATATCATCTAACCACTGTGCATACAAAATATGTACCTTTTGCTTTCATCTCCGTGTTTTCTAAGCTCAAGTCTGGAAAGTTCGAATCAAGATTCATGCAAAGTTATCAGGTCGAGTGTGTAGGCAGTGTTATTTGAAGTTCAAGCGAATTTGACCTAATCTTGGTCAAACAATTGGTTTGCTTTAGTATCAAGTTATCCGACTATGGCAAAGGCAATTACTTCAAGGTCTATAATCATCAAGGCCAGTTCACTTTCAATTCGGGTTTAGGTGCAATCGCCAATCTTCATATCTGAAGTCATCTATGTGATGGATCTTTGTGAGGCCAAAGAAGTGTCATATTCTAATGCTTTATGTCTGAAAACCACCAAGTGATCAGAATTAGGGTTTTGCGCCAGATCAAGGTCTATCTGGAGAATTCAAGCTTCCCATTAAATTTTAGCATTCAAATTTTAATCTCATCTCAAATATCTCAAGTTCCTAGTTTCAAATTAAATCATTTCAAGTTTCTAATCCAAATCAAGCTTCAAGTTTCAAAGTTCAAATATTGCAATCAAGTTTTATGATCAAAGTTCAAGTGCCAATTTCTTTCTAATTCAGTTTTCTATTCAATTTTCTTCCAATTTTCAATTCTATCCAGTTTCAATTGCATTTAAATCTAATTCAAATTTCAATTCATATTCAAGACTAATTCAAGTTTCAATTTGATTTAATTTCATTTAATTTAATTTCAAGCTTTGTGTTCAAGTAATCTAATTCAAATCAACCTCAAGTCTCAACTTTAATCCAGTTCAAGTTCAATTTCATTTTAATTCAAGTTTCAAAGTTCAAGTGTCTAATTTCATTCCAATTTCAATCAAGTTTCAAGATTAAGTTCATGTTCAAATTTCAAGTTTTATTTTTTTAATTCCATCCAAATTTCGAGTTACAAAGTTTAAATTTCCATCCAAATTTCAATTCAAGTGCCATTTTCATATGAGGGTTAAATTCATTCTAAAATTTCAATCGTTTTTTAGTTATAAAGTGTCAAACCACATTTCAATTTAATTCCAAACTCAATGTCAAAGTGTCATTACAAGGCTATCCATTGGAAACCAAATGCAATAAACAAAACAATTCACTATCACATGCCTAACCACATTTAACTCAAAAAAATAATTCACCAAAAGTAACCCAAAGTTCAAATCTATCCAGCCAACAAATACCTCACCACAACGTACCGCTGCAACAATTCAAAACCACTACACAAATAAGTCGACCCACCTCAAGCTGCAATTACGCGTGCTAAGCCTCAATCCTCAATTCGTATGACACGCTGCTTCATATCCACTACCCAAAACCTGCAAAATGTACCAGCTAGCACAAAAAAGGTGATGAAGCAAAACGCAGGAATTGCAAAAATGAAACGGTAACAAACGGATTTGGATCCTCTCCTTTTTTATATATCATGTCATCTCTCAAGTTCTAATCTAACAGTTCAGAATTTATAATGAATAATTAAATAAAAAAAATTATTTAATAGGAGAGAGAAATGAATAAGTAATTTATCTTTGTTTAAATAATTTTTTTATTTAATTATTCATTATAAATTCTGAACCAATTGAAAAACGTACTCACTTTCCTGCATATAAAAGGAAGTGTTACATTGAAAAAAAAACCAAGAACCCTCTCATTTTTTCCCGTCAGCCCTCATTTTCTCAATCTGCAAAATCCACGACCACTCTTTTCTTGAAACCACCACCCTCTTTCATTCTTTGAAACAAACACACAAAACCACCAACCATCTTCACGCTGCAAGTCTCAAACCGACCACACAAACTCATCTTTCCACCTTTTCTACTCACTCTAACACAACCATCATGACACAAAGAAAGATTAAGAACAAATCCAACAAACCTATAAGCTCAACAACAGCGTACGCATATAAAGACCTTCATGTTGATCTTCTTACATGATGAAAAATAACTTTCAATATCCACCATGGCATCACTTCAAACACATACTAATAGATGACATAAGAAAGAGTTAGTTACATTAGCAAGAGTTAGTTACATTCTGTTTTAGAGTTTGTTAACTTTCCACCAACTATATAGATGATATAATCCTCATTCAATGAATAAGAGAATACTGCACTATACTTTATCTTCTTTCTCTTCTCTTCAAGCTTCCTTGTCACTCTTCAATGGCTTCCATATGTGAAGAATAATATGGTATCATCGTCTTCGATCCGTTTTCCACACTTCCGCACCATTGTTTTCTCTTCTACTCGTGTGATTTTTCTACTGGTGTTATCCTTTCTTTGATTTCGGCATGCCTCCGCGCAATGATCCTACTGCGGCTTCTATATGTGAACCATAATACATACTACCACCTATTTTCCCTCCTCCAACTACCATCTGTCACACTTCCTTCTCTCTAACACTCTCTGTCTCTCTTTCGCGTACACCATCGCTAAACCGATCTCACATATTTCCTTCCTCTTTGTGAACAAACCTTCTATTCATACACCAAGTTGCTTCAAAACAACAACACCATCGAGATACATAACGAACCCTTCTTCAACAACAACAAAAATCCCTTTCAATCAACCTTCAAAATCTCACAAAACCTCCAACTACTGAAAATTTCCTTTAATCTTCATCAACAACCTTAAATCCAACCTTCACTTAAACCTTTCTTCAATATCCATAAGCATTCATCACAATAACCTTCTTCAGCTTCATCCTTTTCCGCCATAAACAAACGTGGCCTTCAAATCAAAACCATATCGTGAGATGGAATTGAAGCAGAAAAAGGAGATGTGAGATCGAGAGAGATGAATCGAGACCGAGATAGGAAGCGTGACTTGAGAGAGAAACAAAATGACGAAGAGCGTCACGCGTAAAGTTTGAAGGGAATGTAATGGTTGTTCGATGTTCCATCGTGTATGAGACATTTTATTAACTTTCTTTTTGTTAAGACTGAATTTTGTTAAAAAGGATCCATGGTGATTTTGTTGGGCTTCCTCAACCCACTTGATTTGGATTTTTACTCACCATTAACTTATTATCACGCCACGCCTCCTTATATTTTGGTTCTTGCTTTTATTATTTTTCTTAGATTTTCTTTAAAAAAAATTGTTTTATGTAGTTTTTTTTTTAATTTTAAAAATGATTATTATTGATCTTTATTCCAATATTTCTTGTATATATCATTTTATTTTTTTATTCATTTGCATCTCACTTTATTTCATTTTGATGTGACTTTCCTTTGTCTCATTTTGGTCCATGAAGTCTTTATTTCAAATCTGTAGGGAATGATTCTTTGGATCATTTTCTATACTTTGGGATCGTGATAGGTTACATTCGATTAATCGATGAAAGTTTGTGATTAAGACGAGACCAGTCCTCTTTTTCTTTTCGTGTGACACGATTCTTTGAGAATGATCTATATATCATCTCTCTATCGTGTTTTAGCACAAACATTGTGATTGAGAGGCCTCCCATAGCATGATCTTCCTCATAGGTCGTGTTACGATTGCTTAGCGCTAAAGTGAACTCGATTCGAAAAGGTGATCATATGTTCAATGACAACAACTGACTTTGATTTCTGTTCATTGTTTTCTTGCTTTATCTTTTTGTCACTATATTGTTCATATAATTTGGTTCATATTATCATTGTTCATATCATCTTGTCATCATCTTGTCATTTTCATCTTATTCAAGAAAAACATAAAAGCATGATAAAACTATCAAAAACCTAAAAGACTTTCAATTGATGGACTGTGGTTTCTACCTTTGGGCATCATGGAATTGAGACACTGTACAAAAACCCTAGCAAAGGAGTTGTGGATCTTGGTTATCTCTATTCTCTATTACTCCAGCTTAGGACACTTTGCAAACGTATGGCTTTTTCTTGCGCTACTTGATAATAACCTCGTTTTTTTCTCGCAATCTCGTGTACTTTACATGTACCCTGCTCCCTTTTCGATGTACACATTTTACTTACTTTTCTTTTATTATGGTTTTGTTCACTAGGAGCACCCTTAGGAACTAGCATAGACTAAAAAAAATTCAAACTAATTCTCGATTTGATGTCGAGCCACTTTTCAAAACACCCTTGTAAGTTGATTGCTTGTTAGCATCGCCATCTACCTAATGCACACACTTGCACCTTTTCTTTATGGTTTCATTCACTAGGAGAACCCTTTGGGACTAGGATCGATCCAAACCCTTTCATAAATCCTTGATCCAGTGTCAAGTGGAATTTTTTAAATCAAATTAAAACACTTCATAACTATCGAACACTTTTCAAGAAAAGATGAAAAAGGAGCGGTGTGTAGTCAACGGTTCCCCGAGAGTGAGGAATTGAGAAGTAGATTTCGCGATTCGAGCTCTCGTCATCCTAAAATTTGAAAACAAACACGTAGTTAGCCAAACTAAGGACGCTCTGATTTCTCATTTGTCAATGAGAATAAGTAGGTTCAAGGGCCCCAATCCTTGGCGAGCAACCTTTTTGTTTTCCCCTTTTTCCCCATAGTTTCCCCAACTATGATTGCTTTGGATTTCTCATTGCACTATAAGGGTACGTAGGCACGAGATTGCGATGATCTTGGCGAGCATCCTAGGAAAATAAACCATCTAGTCATCTATTCTTGTTATTTCCTAATAACTTGATAAGCCTAACACTTAGAAGCAAACATTAACGCGCACACCTAACCTAATGGTTCCTGTTGAGTACAACGGGCGTGAGGGGGTGCTAATACCTTCTCCTCACATAACGACTCCCGAGCTCAGACTCTCTTGGTTGCGATGACCATTTCTTCTCCTTTCATTTAGGGGTTTTATCTATATTTTCCCTTTCTTCTTATAGGAATAAATAAAGTTTGATGAAGACTATGTTAGTCCATCTCGTGGGTGTGCGGTTGCGCTTCGCGAAGGATCGTGCTTTTATCGAGGTACGAAAAATGGCTCTTAGTTCTTCTGAAGAAGAATCTGAATCAGATTCTAGTTCAAAATCTGAAGAGGATGAGGTATTTCCTAAACTATCTCGTTCTATTATGATTACTTTTATTCAAGATCTTATGAGTAGGTGTCAAGAAAAGGTCAGACATATGAAAATATTAACAAATTAATATGATCTTTTGAAAGATGAATTAAGATTTGTCAACAAAAGTATGAAGCTCTTGAGAGAGATCATATTGATCCTATTAAAGATGTATCTGATAAAACTCTTGATGAGCATGAAATGGCTCTTCAAGAATTTATATTAACTAGCCTTAAAAGAACTAAACTTGCATCCATAACCTATGGTGTAAGTAGAAGCAGAGGAGAAGGTCTTAGTTACTATCAAAAACCTTTTAACCCAAGAGCTGAAACCGTGATTAAACCATAAGATCCTTCTTTTTCAAATTTTACTAAAAAAGGGTTAGATTTTATTTTGTACCTGATTCCAATAATGCAAAGGTTCTGAACCAATCAGAACCTAAAATTGTTGAGTCAAGGGTTTTGAAGAAATCAAAACCTGAGACTCTAAAGTCAAAGGTTCCGAAGTCATCAGAACCTGAGACTTTGAAGTCAAATGTTCCGAAGAAACTAGAACCTAAGGCATCAGGTCATGAGAATCTGAAATTTTCAGAACCTAAGGTCAAAGCTCATTCAAGACAACAAACTTCTAAATGAAAAGTCTTGAATGATTCTAAGTCTTTCTATATGAGAGCAAAGGTACAAAACAATAGAAAATATGTCATAATTAATCCTAAAGGACCCAAAAAACTACGGGTACCTAAATTTGAAATCATTTTTGCTAGATATATGCTTTAAGGGAAAATCAAAGTGCTAGTCATGGTACTTGGACACTGGCTACTCACGATATATGACAGGAGAAGAGCATATGTTCTAAACCCTTGCTTTGAAAGAGGGAGGAACTGTGATATTTGGAGGAAACCAAAAAGGGAAGATCATTGGTATAGGTACTATTGGTAACTCCTCTATCTCTATTAATAATGTCTGGTTAGTAGATGGACTAAAACATAACCTACTTAGCATAAGTCAGTTTTATGATAGTAGTTATAAAGTAGTGTTTAACGAGAACATTTGTATAGTCATGATAAAAATAGATAAATCTCTAGTGTTCAAGGGTAAGAGGAAAGGAAATGTTTATAAAATTAAATTTTCTGAATTAGCTTATCAGAAGGTACTTTGCCTTTTATCAGTAAATGATGAAAAGTGGGTCTGGCATATAAGGTTAGGTCATGCTAACTAGATATTAATCTCCAAACTTAGCAAGTTAAAACTTGTTAAAGGGGTTCTAGATCTTAACTATCATTCGGATGCTCTCAGTGGAACATGTCAAATAAGGAAAATTAACAAAACCTCTTTTAAAAAAAAAAAAAAATTGTATCTACCTCCAAACCCTTAGAACTGCTTCATAATGATTTGTTTGGTCATATTAGTATTGCATCAATTGATGGGAAGAAATATGAAATTGTCATAGTTGATGAATTTAGTAGATGGACTTTGGTTAAATTCCTTAGAACCAAGGATGAATCATACGATGTGTTTAGTGTCTTCTGCGTACAAGTACAAAATGAAAAGGAGTCAAAAAAAATTAAAAGTAAGGAGTGATCTTGAAGGAGAATTTGAAAATGAACCTTTTGAAAACTTTTGTGAAAATAGGGAATTCTTCACGAGTCATCTTTTCCTAGAACTCCACAACAAAATGGAGTTGCAGAGAGAAAGAACGGATCCTTAAAAGAAATGGTCAGAATCATAATTCATGAAAATAACTTACCTAAGTACTTGTGGACAGAAGTTGTAAACACAACATGTTATGTTCAGAACATGATATACATCAGACCCATTCTGAACAAAATTGCATATGAGCTTTTCAAAGGAAGAAAACCTAGCATTTCTTATTTTTATCAGTTTGGATGTCCGTGTCACATTTTGATGACACTTCGTCATTACATGATTTCGGTCTAAGAAACGAATCAAAACAAGTTAAAGAGGAGCAAAAATGAAGAACAAAGGCCAAAGAAAGAGGAAAAATAGCTAAGTGTGGAGATATAGGGACTTGGTGAAAATCAAGTGAAAAGGGGAGCAAAAGTGTGCAGCTACTAGAATAATCACGTGTAGCATCGTGCATGTGATAGGGAAGTAAAAGTTGCATCGCGCACACGATAGAGAAGTAAAAGTTGTATCGCGCATGCGATATAGGTCATCATGCGTGCGATGACCCTTTTCCTGGGATTTTTATGACGCGTTCTAGTCTATTTTGAAGGTTTTTAAGGGGAATTTTGGTACTTTTTCAATGGTTACGAATTTCTATAGGAAAAGTGACGACTTACAACACCAGAAGGCATATTTTGAGAGCAATTTAAGCCATTAGAGGTTAATTCTTCAAGGGAATTTGAATTATGAGTAGCTAATTCTCTCTAGGTTAAATTGTGTTTGACGAACCTATTTTGATATTGTTGAGACATATATTTGATTTGATATTGCATGAGTAATTTGATCTATAATTTTATTCAATTGCACCTAGTTCTTAATGCTTTTTATGCGAGATACTCTTTTAATATGATTTTGGGCACATAGGGATCACTATCCATTAATCGATGTGTTGGACCTAGAGCAATTGTTTTGCTTACGCTGATGGACTAGGGATAGGAAACTCCGAATAGTGGCTTATGAATTTATGCTCTATTGCATTGCTTAATCTTACTTACGCTGGTGGACTAGGGCTAGAAAACTCCGAGTATAGATTACTGAGCAATACACCAAGGGATTGGATTAACGGTTTTGTTAATTCGTCATGGGATTATAGGAGGGATGATATCATTGATGTAATACCTCGAACATCAACAATAGAGAAATAAGGGATTATATACACAACCTGGCTGCTTTAGTAAATTTCTCATAACACTTTCTTTTATTTTCGCAATTACAACTCGAACCCCCCTAGTTTAGTATTTTCTACGCATTGCACAATTTTGTCTTGTTAAATAGTAGTCCCTATGAATTCGATTTTTTTATTACTACGACATTATCGACGCACTTGCCGAGAAGTCACCGCATCTTAAACAATAAAGTCTATCTGGAGAAATTTGATGCCAAAACTCAAAAGGGTATCTTTTTAGGATATTATAAACGCTCAAATGTGAGTAGAGTATGCACCTAAGGGAGGGGGGGTGAATTAGATACTTAGAATTATTTTTCCGATTTCAACTTAAGTCTTGCAATTTTTCCAATTTAGTTTCTAAGTGATGAAAGTTGTAAAATGCAGAAAGATAAATGACACAGAGATATATCTTGGTTCCACTCACAATCCGAGAGTACTCCAGTCCCCTTACACAGTAAGAGATTTTCACTATTGTTAGATCTTATGGACAAGACAATCCTAGTCTTTCTATACAGACTCTAAAAAAATCACCAAGAACAATTATATTGGATTTTCACTAAGTACATTAAGAGAACTTTCCTCCCTTAATAACTCTCTTGTTTCCAACAATCCTGGACAACAACGATTACAACAATATTCAAAATTTTATAAGAGTTTTAAATGTAGTGTACAATGTATCAATTACTTAGATTGATCTTCTCCTTCAAGCATAAAATTCCCTTTATGATATACAAGTGGTAAAGTATGCATGTATAAAATTCCCTTTATGATTATTTTCAATGAAAATTATATGCAAAAAGTTTTTCCAAAAATTCTGATCTAGAACACTTGGGAAATTTTGAAAGATGAATAGAATTATTGATTTGAATTATAGATAAAAGAGGTGGCAAGAAAATCTGAAGATTGGTGTTTATATAGCCTCTAGAAACCTCTATAATTGAGTGAATTTTAATGAATAGATGTCATACTTCAAGAAAAATATTTGAATGAAAATATTAAAGTTTTTCGGACACTGGTCCAGTGGTAATTGGTTACCAATATCGTGTAACCAATTACACCTGGGCCAATGTTCAAAAATTTTAAAAATAACATTACCTTGCTATAAGTTCGCACAACGAACTTAGGGTCCTTTAGCTACTGACTTCAGTCTGGGACGATTCATTGGTCCTTCGCTGCAACTTTACACAACGAACATTCGCTGAATGCTCGCTACTATTCGCCCAGCGAATATTGCAGAATCTTCAAATTTTCTTTGACTTCCTTGTCCAATTTTTTGTGTCTTAATCATTGATTTTTTATACCTATATCCTACACAATAACACACACATCAAAGAATCCAAAGGTATTGGCAATATAATTGAAGAATCACACAAGAACAAGAATTAAATCTATAAAAACATGAGAAATAAGGTGAAAAATACCAAGAAAGATAGTTCATTTTAAGTCAAAATTTGCACTTAACAAATCAGAAGGTTATCGAAACTCTTCAATCAAAGAACCTCAGACAGACTCAAAGATATTTTGTTCTCGTAAAGGCTTAAGGAAAAATCTCTTCAAATTGACTGAGCTTCAATGGATAATTCCTCTTGCAGAAAGGTGATTTCTTGATGTCTCCAATCAAGTACAAAGTATATCCAACTTTTTTGTGAAAGTCTTTCAATATCTCTTATCCTTATCTCTATATAAGGAGCTTAAAGACTTATACAAGACTCTGATCCTTGACATTTCAAAGAGAAGTTACTCTGTCAAATTAGCTAGACTTGGAACATCTTATCATTGTGTATATTTTAGAAGTTATTAAAGTCTTAAGAGTATGAACAAGTTGTATTCTATCTACACCTCTTATTGCATATCAAGTGTAGTTTTACCCAAAATCTCTTAATAGTTTGTTATAGAGTCAAAAGTGTATTGCTTTAGTGCCCGAGCATTTGAAGTCTCTTGCTCGTGTACTTGAGCATAGAAGTCTGTTATTTGAGGGTTTGAGCATTTGAAGTTTCTTGCTTGTGTGCTTGAGTATAGAAGGCTCTTACTTAAGAGTTTGAAATTTTCAAGTCTCTTGAATTTGTGCTTGAGCATATAAGTCTCTTACTTGAGGGTTTGAGCATTGGAAGTATCTTACTTGATGCTTGAGCATTTGTAATCTTGTTAGTTATAGTGAAAATCACTTGGAAGTACAAGGAGACTTGACTACTCTTAAGTTGTAAGAGGAACCAGGATAATTGTTGTGTGTCTTTGCTTTTACTTTCTTTATTTTTCATCTTATCATTTTGCTGTTGTCAACTCTGTAACTCTAAGTCAGATTCTAGTTAAGAACCTGATAAGGACTTTCATAAGCAGAAGAAGAAAAATCTTAGAGGAGAAAAGTCAAAACAATTCAACCCCCTCTTCTTGTGTTTTTCTTACTTTCATATACATCCAGTCCACCAATTTTTCACCTACATTCTCATATGCCATCAATATCACATTTTCATTATCAGAATCTCCTCTACCTATGTTGGCTTCTTCACTCTTGCGAACCTTTTTTTTACTAGAAATCAACATTAAAATGGTCAAACTTATTGCAACTGTAGCACTTAACCTTTCTCTTATCAAACTTCTTCTTTCCCTTTTAAAACATTTTTATGTTTCTTCTCTTTAGAGTTGGAGAGTTCTGACTTCTGAACATCACCATCATGATTTTCTTTTTCTTTAGCCATGCTTGCTTCTAGTTCTTCTTGCCAAAAGAAGCTTTCAAAGTCTGAACTTCCAGAGTCTGTTATGAGCCTCTTTCAGAGTTTCTTTCAGTCAGACGAAGCTCTTGTGCCTCTAAACTACTCTGAAACTCTTTAATTCTCACGGTGTTTGGTGTTTTTAAAGTGTTTTATGGCTACAAATCAAATTGAGGAGTAAGCGATATTAGTACCTTTTCAATGATTACTTGTTCAGAGAGTGTTTCTCCACAAGATTTCATCTCATTCATGACCTCAATCACTCTGGATATGTAATCAGGCACATTCGCATTGTTCTTTATGATGAGATTCTCATATTTCTTGCATAGGGACTGCAACTTTACCTTCTTCACTAATGCATCACCTTCATAGCACTGCACTAGCGTATCCCACGCCGCCTTCGTCGTCGTCAAATCAACAATTTTTTCAAACATCATTATATCCACACACTGATGGATATAAAAAACAACGTCTTCTGATTCTTTTTCCTCATTTCACATTGCACATTTCTTTCCGCTTATGTTGCATTTTCTACAACCGACATGTAACCGTCATTGACGAGATCAAGAACATCTTGAGTGTCAAACAACACACGCTTCTAAATCGATCATTGATTCCAATTCTTTTCATCGAATACGAGAAGCTTAGCGTTCAAGCTACCATTTCTGTCATTCATCTTCGTTCTTGTGTAAATCACTCAATTCTCATAACACTCATGTTTCCCAAACCCTGAGAAGCAAGATATGTGATTCTCTTCGATTTCAAACTTCAATTCAATGTGAATTTCAGGAAAAAAAATCAATCACACACCTCACTATACTCGTATTTACCGTGAATCAGAACCAGGTTCTGATGCTAATTGATGGAGTTTCACTAAACCTCCATTAATGCACAAGGGAAGAAGATGAAGATGAAAGAATGCACACACACAGAGAGAGAGAGAGAGAGAGAGAGAGAGAGAGAGAGAGAGAGAGAGAGAGAGAGAGAGAGAGAGAGAGAGAGAGAGAGAGAGAGAGAGAGAGAGAGAGAGAGAGAGAGAGAAAAGAGAGAGAGAGAGGAGAGAGAGAAGAGAGAGAGAGAGAGAGAGAGAGGAGAGAGAGAGAGAGAGAGAGAGAGAGAGAGAGAGGAGAGAGAGAGAGAGTGAGAGAGAGAGAGAGATTTTGTAAATAACTTTAAAACATACAAATTGCAACTAAAATTTGGTTTTATATATGTTCCCAAATGAAATGCACACTAAATGAAAACTAAAACTTGAATCTAAATTACATTTCAACAAGTTGCATGTGTGAATCTTGAATATATATAACTTAACTTGAATCTAAATTACATTTTAACAAGTTGCATGTGTGAATCTTGAATGAATATATATATATATATATATTATAATATATATATATATATATATATATATATTATATATATATATATATATATATATATATATATATATATATATATATATATATATATATATATATATATATATATATATATATATATAATATATATATATATATATATAAAGTTATCAATAAAAGAGTATATAAACAGGAAGCAAAATTAGCAGCACTTCCAAAGGATTACAAATTTACAATGAATGGGAAAGAATAAAGAAAGTGTGCAGTAGTTTGCAGGAAATAAACACATTGATGATGATGGCATTGTTACAATGAGAAGTGAGAGAGAAAGACAAGATTTGTTGTTTTGGAATGTGATTATCTGAGAATGTTTCTAAACAAGTTTCACATTGGTTTTTGATAAAATATAACAAGTGTTTATATAGTTTTTTATTGCCTAACTAATAGTCATCGTGAATACTTGGTCGATGCTGAAGCTTAATGGGCTTTGGATCTAAAATATTTATTTTGAAATTTTTAATTATTTACTTTCTAATAAAACATAATAATTTATTTAGTAAAAAAAAAAATTTAAAAGATAGTAAATTATCCTAGTCATCAACTTCATTATAAATAATTTACTCGTGATTCAAATATAAATTTACTCGTAATTTTGATTTGGGATTTTTTTTTTTAAATAACCTATATTTTAGAAAGAAAAAAAATACATTAATAATGTGAATTTCAAAAAAACATACCAAAATGGCATACTTTCAACAAGTATGTGCCATATGATATGGCTGTAGCATTGCAAAATGAACTCACGTGCCATATTACATGGTGCCTCAATTTAAGGGTTGCTCTAAAAATTTCAGATTTTAAGAGGAGGCGCCATATGGTATGGCGCCTTAGTTGTTTACTTTTTTATTATATATTAATTATTATTTTGTATTAGAAAATTAGGAAATTAAATTTAAAAAAATTAAAATAATAAAAAGAAAAAAAAATAAATTATAATATTTGTAATATAAAAAACATACAACAGATGAAAAAAACTTATTCAATGACCGGCCCTATCAAAACGTCCACTGGTTTCACATGGTGGTGGATTTGAGTGGCGTCGATGTCTACCACGATTTTGTTGAGGTGTTTGTGGCCTTTGTGTGTTGACTTGTGGAAGAGGTATTTGTTGAGATGGTCCCGGCATATCAGATAAATTTTGAAGCATCGGTCTCCAATAGCCGGGGGGCTGCTGCCAACGGCACTTCTGTAATTCAGTTTCATGCCTATGTTTTCGTAGTTGGGATGTGGTGATTGGTTGGGTGTGGATGGTATGGTTGGCCGAATTGGTACATTGAATCATTTTGGAAACGATGTAATGATTTTTGTGGGGTTTAGTAGTCAAAAAGTGGGTAGGTATTTTGATGGTAGGACGATTATGTGTTCATTCGTGGAGGGCTATAGTGGGTTGGGGTGGGGTCAAAAGAGTTATCGGGACTATAGTGGGATGTGGTAGGATCGAAAAAGTCATCAGGGCTATAGGAAGAAGTGATGTCGGTGTCGGGAGGCTGGCGGTCGGGGTAAGGCTCTTGTTGTTGTGATTGCCTTGGTGGCATGAATGGATTGCAGTTCTGGAAGAATGATTGGGTGGGTATACTTGGTTGTTGGGTATAACACGGTATTTGATGTTGGGCATTTGTTTGTTGTTGTATGTTTGAGAAAGAAGCACGTTTCCGCGGGTCAATCAAATACGTCGGCTCAGACGAAAATTGTTGTGTTGTTGTAACCGACCTAAACCAAATCATATATTGATAAGTTGGTCTAGCCCCTTCCAGAACAGGGTTGGTTAAGATGTGTCGATGTTGATTCTTCCAATGTAGGTGTAACGCCCATTTTAATTATTTTTAGTTCAGTGTTATTTTTATTCGCGGATTTGGTTGTGTGGGATTATTTGAGGATCAAAAGAAATCATAATATTAATATATAGTGATAAAATGTGATAATTAGTAGTAACGTTAATATTGCTATTAATTATTATTATTATTACTAATATTAATATATATGAGTAAAATATGATTATTGGATTTTTTGGAAATTAAAAGGAATAAGATTATTATTTATGGAATTAAGAAAATGTGGAGAATATTATTATTAAAAATTATTTGGAATGAAATAAGTAAGAGTTGTATATTTGGGATTAAGGGCAAAGTTGGAAAAGGAAAAGAAAAAGAGTGGAAGGAAGAACGCGTGAAGAGGAAGAACGCGGAAAGGGAAGAGCACGATCAAAGTGAGCAAGTAAGAGTAAAAAGGAGCTGAGTCGTGAGATTTTCGTGTGAATTTGTAAAGGTTCATCATCATCAAACTACAATCGAGGTAAGGGGGGATTGATCAGTTGAATGGGTATTTCATGAATAATTGGTAGGAAGGGAAAATCCCTAACCCCATGAATGAAGATGTTTTCATGTTGATGATGAATTGCATGATGAGTTGATGTTATTGTATGTATTAATTCTATTT
Organism: Lathyrus sativus; assembly: GCA_963859935.3. NCBI lineage: Eukaryota > Viridiplantae > Streptophyta > Magnoliopsida > Fabales > Fabaceae > Lathyrus > Lathyrus sativus. The sequence continues at coordinate 839,656,954 of OZ012735.1, forward strand.
TACATCGTCGATGTTTGTGTTGAACTGTTGCATGCTGAATTTGATGGTTAGTTGATGAATTGGGGGTTTCAGAGTTGAATGTGGTTCTGAGTCGAGAGTGAATTGATCGGCTAGAGTCGATGTTTCATCGGGTGAATTGGACACTAATTGGGTAAAACAATTGTAGAATATTGAGCTAGTGAGGCTGGTGTGATATTTGGTGAGAATTGATGTGGTGGGGCTGCTGCTGTTTCTGAACAGCAGAGTTTATTTTTTGAATACGCATGTATTCGTTGGGCGAATGAGGGGGCGAGCCTTTGCCGGGCTTCGCCAGGCGAACTGGGCAGCGAATGCTGCCAGTAGCCTCTATTTGGTTTCGCGAGGGGTTTCGTCGGGCGAGTGGTCAGCGAGTGTTCGCTGCGGGGCTTCGCCAGGCGAATGCGCCAGCGAGCCCGACTGCAGTTTGTGTTTTGGCTGTTGTTCTGTGCTAATTCCTTTATGGATTTGGAATCTTGTTGATCATGTTTTGGTGATGAGCCTAGTAGTGAGCTGCGGCGAGTGTATGTAAGGTGTCGGAACGTGATATGCGTGATATCCGTGTGACTATGATATTGCATCGATGTATGTTATGATGTATGTTTGTGGTGATGGGTGAGGCATGTTCGATATGTGATAAATTTTGATCAGTAGGATCGATATGCCTTATGTTCATGGTGTGTGATATGTTGTGTGGTGATTGGATCAGTAGGATCGATATGCCTTATGTGCATGGTGTGTGATATGTTGTGTGGTGATTGGATTAGTAGGATCGATATGCCTTATGTGCATGGTGTATGATATGTTGTGTGGTGATTGGATCAGTAGGATCGATATACCTTATGTGCATGGTGTGTGATATGTTGCATGGTGATTGGATCAGTAGGATCGATGTACTTTGTGTGCTTGTGTGTATATGCATTATATGATGCGACAGATCAGTAGGATCGTGGGCACCGCGAGTGCTGTGTGGTTATGCATAATGTCTTGCTTAGCATGTGGACGTGAGGTATGATTTATTCACGTACTCCAAGTGGGGAGCGTGGACGTGAGGTATGATTTACTCACCTGCTCCAAGTGGGGAGCGTGGACGTGAGGTATGGTTTACTCACATGTTCCAAGTGGGGAGCGTGGATGTGGTGTGTAATACACTCACGTGCTCCAAGTAGGGAGTGTGGACGGGATTTGGATCATTGCTCGGATGGAGTGTATGCGACCACCCGTGTTCCAAGTTGGGAACGTTGGTAGGGATAGATCGTTTCTCAGATGGAGTGTATGCAATCTATCCTGAGATTTGATTATATAGGCTCAGGAGGAGCGTCGTAGGGATAGATCGTTGCTCGGATGGAGTGTATGCGATCTATCCTGAGTTGAGTCGGTACCGTATATTGTTGAGTCGAGTGCATGTGTTGCATTGTTGTTTGTGTGTGTTGTGATTGTTGATGATGGGACAGTAGGTCCGGATATGTTGTATATGAAATAATGAATTATTGTTTTCTGCCTTTTATTTCATGTACATTTATACCGCTAATATTTGATCGTGATTTCTCACCCCTCTGTTGTTGTTGTGGTCTGTGCTTCTTCGGAAGTACAGACAATCCAGGTGTTTAGCTAGCTTGGATTGTGGCGTCGTCGTAGGATTGCTCTGATACGTAACACCAGGGCTTTTTGGGAGCATTTATTGTTTATTGTTGTTTATGTGTGCCCCCTTGGCGTGTCTGATTTTTGTGGGATATGTGACCATGTTTGATGGATGTATATTCTTGGCAGATGGTCGATTGTTGTATATGACGATGTTAATTATATGGATGATGTATATATGTTATGTGATATATGGCAGACTACTTATTTCTTTTTCTGCTGCAAATTTTATTGAAAATCAGTTTAGGAAATGATTTGTGGAATTTTGTTGGAAATTATGACATCCCGTTTGTGGGAGAAACTCTGATATTTGTTTATTTTAAGTGCTTTATTTTATTTTGGGAAACGGGGTGTTACAAGTTGGTATCAAAGCAGGTCGTTCCATCCAGCCAAGTTGTCTTGTGTTGTAGTCTAATCCCCTGTATGCGGCATGTATGAGAAACACTGTCGGTACATGTTGTTGTCTAGCTTTGTTGGCGGAAGTGGAATGATTCCAGTGGGGGAGAAGCTTGTGTTTCTCCGTAATGCTGCAAGTGTGGAGTTGTGGCTCAGTGTGTCGAGGAACGCTCCTATAGTTTGGTAAAGATGGTTTGTACCCCATCATGATTTTCGACTGTCTATTGACAAATTGAGGAACTAATCACCCTTAATCTCTTGTTAATAGCAGACGGGATTGTGTTGGATGGGATAAACGTGTCTTGCAAGATTAGATGGCATGATCAGGGAATTGTCTTGAGTTAAGCTAAGTGCTTAAGGGATTACTTTGAGGAGTCGTTATAGGATGTGTTGAGGTGTTTAAATTTTGATGGGAATTTTGAGTTATAACGAAAGTGGGAAGTTGGCGATTTACAGATTATTTTCGGTTGTCTGGAAGTTATACTAACAAGACAGTGATATACAACCAGGACGTGAAATGGAGTTGATCGACTCAGTTGCAGGAGCTAGTCTGAGAGTGGAAGCTCCATATTATGTGTCTGTTTGGATAGTCAAGGAAATAAACTAATTAAGTGGTGTCGAGACTTGTGTCTGGTATGTGTGCTAAGACAATAAAGTGTGAGGCCGAGTATATTCAGGGTGGATAGTGACTTCTGATGATTAAAGAAAGTAAGATGTGGAATGCAAAAATGGTATAATTAGGCCTTTAAATGTTCCAAGAGTTGTAGATGTGTTGAATGGCCTTCTAGGTGTGAATTTGTTGTCGTACGTCGGATTCCGAGATTGCAGCTTTTTACGAGATCGAAATCGGAAACTCGGAAGTCAGGTAACGGTCGAAAATAGGATTTTGGGCTGTCATGTTCACCAGGTCCTTCGCCTAGCGAGCATGCTAGCGAACGGCTCCACACTCGCTACGGTGTTCGCCTAGCGAAGGGGTCCTGGGCAGAAAATGTTGTTCGGGTATTTTTGTCGTAACAGGAGAATCGTAACTCGGAATAACGCACGGTTCGAAGCATTGGAAAGCTGTTGCAATGGTCTATGTGATGGTGAAGTAATTACATAGATTTTAGTTTTATTGATGAAACATGGTTGGATGTTGTAGTGAGTGCGGAAGGTACGGTTCATTTTTTCGCCATAACTCACAACTTGTTTGTTCGTTTGGCATGGGATTTTCCCTACTTATTTGAGTGAGGCAATGGTTGTGTTAATCGGTGATGTTTTAGTACATTCGCAGAGTATAGAGGATCATGTTAAAGATCGAGAATTTGAGTTATCATTGGTGGGGAATAAGCATCTATATGCCACTTAATGAGAGTTCAAAGAGTTTTGGGAGAGTTGTCAGCAGCTCGTGTGTTGATTTTTGTCGAGCCCGACGGGACTTTTGTTGTATTTTGTGATGCTTTGTTGATATGATTGGGAGATATGTTAAAGGTACCTTGAAGTACATGAGAGGAATCATCCGACCGGTGATTTAGAGTTGGTTGCGGTTGTGATTGTGCCGGAGTTGGAGGCTTCAATCGTTTTGGTTGAGATTTGAAATATTTGGTGACCCTAAGAGCTTAAAGTGTTTTTTTGAGTTGGAAAGGTTGAATATGAGGAATAGGAAATAATTGGGACTTCTGAAGAATTACGGCTTTGAGTTGAATTACCATTCGGGTAAAGTGAACGTGGTAGTTAATGCGGTAAGTTGGAAATATTTGCATAATACCCCTATTGATGGTGAAAAGAGATAGAACTGATTGGGAAATTTTGTAATATGAGTTTGGTGAGTGAAGAGACTTCATATGGAGTTAAGCTTTTATTGTTAGACCTGACTAGTCGTATTCTTGAGGAGAATCGAGAAAGTCAAAAATCTGAGTGGAGTAGGTGGATTAGTTGAATTTGATGAACCAGAATCAAAGAGTTGATTGACGGATTTGTGGAAATAGTACCATGATGTGTTGTGGTAGAGTTTGTGTTCCAGATGTCGCTAAGTGGAGTAGGGGTACTCTCGAAGGAATACATTGAGGTGGATGGAGTATCCATCCCGGTGCTATGAAGAAGTAACCGAATTTGAGTAAATTGTCTTGGTAACCATAGATGAAGAGAGGTGTGGTGGAGGTTGAATATAGTAGATAAAATTGTCGAGAGTCGAAGATTGAGCGTCAGAGACCGTCAAGTCTAATGTAGCCGTTGAATATTCCAGAGTGGAAAACGAGTAGTATTTTCACGAATTTGGTGTTGAGTTTTCCAAAGAATTGGAAAGGTATAGTTTTAATTTGGGTTATTGTGAGTGAAAGAACTATTCTATGTTGAGGGTTTATGGGATGCATATTAAGAAAGTGGTAAAGTCGTATGAGATACTGTTGAATATTGTATCGAGTGGGAAGTAGAGGGTTATATTAAGATTTTGGAGAGAGCTTGTGTGTTGGATCAGAGTGGATCGTGGGATGGTTAATTACCATTGATTGAGTCGACTACAATAACAGTTACCATTCTAGTATCGGAATGGCATTGTATGGAGCTTTGTGAGATAGGAAGTGTGGGACTCTCTTGAGTTGGAATGAGTCGAGCGGGAGTATTACGCTCAGATCTGAGAATTGTGCATGAGACGGCCGAGGAAATCAAGAGGACCCAAGAAAAGATGTGTTTTGAGAGTTATGATGGTAGCTGGTGTTGGCCGAGCTTTGGAGTCTCGGAAGCACACTCTGTGTTTTATTTATCTGTATCAGAGTGGCGCAGTGGAAGCGTGGGGAAAGCAGCATATTAGACTGTTTTGCCACTGTCGCTTGTGAGTTGGCATGATGTGTTTCATGTGTTTTCGTTGAGGGGGTACATTGAATCAGATGGATGATGTACAAGTGAGAAATAATTTGATGGTTGAGGCATTGCTAGTTCAGATTGCCGAACGAGAAACAACTCTGAGGGAAAGAGATACCTTTGGTGAGAGTGGCTTGGGGAGGTGCTGCAGGAGGCAGTGTGACCTGGGAATTGGAAAGCAGGATGCGGGAAGCGTATCCAGAGCTGTTTCCATCAGGTAATTTCGAGGACGAAAATAATTAAAGTGGGGGAGAGTTGTAACGTCCATTTTAATTATTTTTAGTTCAGTGTTATTTTTATTCGCGGATGTGGTCGTGTGGGATTATTTGAGGATCAAAAGAAATCATAATATTAATATATAGTGATAAAATGTGATAATTAGTAGTAACGTTAATATTACTATTAATTATTATTATTATTATTACTAATATTAATATATATGAGTAAAATATGATTATTGGATTTTTTGGAAATTAAAAGGAATAAGATTATTATTTATGGAATTAAGAAAATGTGGAGAATATTATTATTGAAAATTATTTGGAATGAAATAAGTAAGAGTTGTATATTTGGGATTAAGGGCAAAGTTGGAAAAGGAAAAGAAAAAGAGTGGAAGGAAGAACGCGTGAAGAGGAAGAACGCGGAAAGGGAAGAGCGCGATCAAAGTGAGCAAGCAAGAGTAAAAAGGAGCTGACTCGTGAGATTTTCGTGTGAATTTGTGAAGGTTCATCATCATCAAACTACAATCGAGGTAAGGGGGGATTGATCGGTTGAATGGGTATTTACATGAATAATTGGTAGGAAGGGGAAATCCATAACCCCATGAATGAAGATGTTTGCATGTTGATGATGAATTGCATGATGAGTTGATGTTATTGTATGTATTAATTCTGTTTTACATTGTCGATGTTTGTGTTGAACTGTTGCATGCTGAATTTGATGGTTAGTTGATGAATTGGGGGATTCAGAGTTGAATGTGGTTCTGAGTCGAGAGTGAATTGATCGGCTAGAGTCGATGTTTCATCGGGTGAATTGGACACTAATTGGGTAAAACAATTGTAGAATATTGAGATAGTGAGGCTGGTGTGATATTTGGTGAGAATTGATGTGGTGGGGTTGCTGCTGTTTCTAAACAGCAGAGTCTATTTTTCTGAATACGCAGGTATTCGCTGGGCGAATGAGGGGGCGAGCCTTCGCCGGACTTCGCCAGGAGAACTGGGCAGCGAATGCTGCCAGTAGCCTCTATTTGGTTTCGTCGGGCGAGTGGTCAGCGAGTGTTCGTTGCGGGGCTTCGCAAGGCGAATGCGCCAGCGAGCCCGACTGCAATTTGTGTTTTGGCTGCTGTTCTGTGCTGATTCCTTTGTGGATTTGGAATCTTATTGATCATGTTTTGGTGATGAGCCTAGTAGTGAGCTGCGGCGAGTGTATGTAAGGTGTCGGAACGTGATTCTGTGATATCCGTGTGACTATGATATTGCATCGGTGTATGTTATGATGTATGTCTGTGGTGATGGGAGAGGCATGTTGGATATGTGATAAATTTTGATCAGTAGGATCGATATGCCTTATGTTCATGGTGTATGATATGTTGTGTGGTGATTGGATCAGTAGGATCGATATGCCTTATGCGCATGGTGTGTGATATGTTGTGTGGTGATTGGATTAGTAGGATCGATATGCCTTATGTGTATGGTGTATGATATGGTGTGGGGTGATTGGATCAGTAGGATCGATATGCCTTATGTGCATGGTGTGTGATATATTGTGTGGTGATTGGATCAGTAGGATCGATGTACTTTGTGTGCTTGTGTATATATGCATTATATGATGCGACAGATCAGTAGGATCGTGGGCACCGTGAGTGTTGTGTGGTTATGCATAGTGTCTTGCATAGCATGTGGACGTGAGGTATGATTTACTCACGTGCTCCAAGTGGGGAGCGTGGACGTGAGGTATGATTTACTCACGTGCTCCAAGTGGGGAGGGTGGATGTGGTGTGTGATACACTCACGTGCTCCAAGTGGGGAGCGTGGATGGGATTTGGATCGTTGCTCGGATGGAGTGTATGCGACCACCCGTGTTCCAAGTGAGGAACGTTGGTAGGGATAGATCGTTGCTTAGATGGAGTGTATGTGATCTATCCTGAGATTTGATTATATAGGCTGAGGAGGAGCGTGGTAGGGATAGATCGTTGCTCGGATGGAGTGTATGCGATCTATCCTGAGTTGAGTCGGTACCGCATACTGTTGAGTCGAGTGCATGTGTTGCATTGTTGTTTGTGTGTGTTGTGATTGTTGATGATGGGACAGTAGGTCCGGATATGTTGTATATGAAATAATGAATTATTGTTTTCTGCCTTTTATTTCATGTACATTTATACCGCTAATATTTGATCGTGATTTCTCACCCCTCTGTTGTTGTTGTGATTTGTGCTTCTTCGGAAGTACAGACAATCCAGGTGTTTAGATAGCTTGGATTATGGCGTCGTCGTAGGATTGCTCTGATACGTAACACCTGGGCTTTTGGGAGCATTTATTGTTTATTGTTGTTTATGTGTGCCCCCGTGGCGTATCTGATTTTTGTGGGATATGTGACCATGTTTGATGGATGTATATTCTGGGCAAATGGCCGATTGTTGTATATGACGATGTTGATGATATGGATGATGTATATATGTTATGTGATATATGAAAGACTACTTATTTCTTTTTCCGCTGCAAATTTTATTGGAAATCAGTTTAGGAAATGATTTGTGGAATTTTGTTGGAAATTGTGACATCTCGTTTGTGGGAGAAACTCTGATATTTGTTTATTTTAAGTGCTTTTTTTATTTTGGGAAACGGGGTATTACAGTAGGCACATATTTTTTGCAAAGTCTGTCCAATGATTTACACCTCATTGTGTATCCATCCTAAGTTGATGCCAGTCTCCCAAAGACATCGGAGCGACTGGAATATCTTGATGCATGCCGAACTGCAATTTCACCCAATCACTTTTGTGCATCTCCACTGTAGTGAACTGAATGGTAGGTGTTTTAGCTATTCACGTTGCAGCATCATTGGCGTTGGGTTGATGGTCAAAACCCTCATATGGCCTCCAGACAAACTATATGAACAATAGATTTAATGAGAAAAACAAGGATATGGTAATTAAATAGACAAATTTATGGTACATTGTTGGTAGATAAATTACATCGTCCAGTCCAATGTATTCTAAATTGTTGCGGTAGACAATTATTGAGTTTCTAGGATATCGTTGGTAATTCATTCTTGGAATAGACCTCCTAAAAAAAGTGACACAAATAAATTAGTTACAAAGAAACATTTCATCAAAGTAAGCATGTTTTGATTTTTAAAAATAAACTTACTTGTTTGCGTAGGGGAATGCGAATGGATTCCGGTTGATAGGAGCTAGTGTTGGCATTCTAGACCAACCCCACGCTGGAAGGAGATAAGCGCAACCATAAAAAGTACACAATTTTTTTTTAATTTTTACACAATGAACTACATAGATGGGCGAGGATAGCTGAAGCCCAACTATAGGTGCACACTTTATTAATATTGTGTAACAATGGTAAGTACATAATATTTATACTATTTCCAGTACTTTCTAGAAATAAAAAAATGTCCAAATAAGATCATGATATAGCACCGAGTTTTAAGTATATTCTCATACTCGGTGAATTCCTCGTTTAACATGATATTATTGTAATGTTCTCTTTGGCATTTTAAATTAATACCTTGGCCCCTCGGCCGACCTTCACGTTGTGGTTGAGGTGTTTCGACACAAAGAGGGGCGCCCAACAAATCTTTGCAAAGTTGGTTATTAACACCAAATTTGCCGTTGACGGTCTTATCATTGATGCGTAGGCCAAGTAACATGTAGAGATCTTGTAGTGTGACAGTGCATTCACCGAAAGGAAGGTGAAATGTGTGGATCTCTAGTCTCCAATGTTCTAGCAAGGCTAGAATAAACTTGGGGTCTAGTGAGTATGATTTGATTTTTATCAAATCACCAAAGCCACATGAATTCAGGTATCCTTCTATGTGGGTCGTGTGGTATATAGTCATGCACACGACAGCGAAACCTTGATACATTCTGCCAAAGAATATAAATACCCTTAGTTTTAAAGAAAAATACAACTTAGTAAGGGATGTCAAAACAAATAAAATAAAGCACTTAAAAACTCTGAAATGTTCTCAATTGTTCCTCTGTGATTGTTGCCCATTGTGAGTAGAGACATTTTCTAGTAACCGGTCTAAAGGTAGGTTGTGATGAAGTTATTGGCTTGTTGAAAGTTTGATGAGTAGAGTTTGTGGTGGATGAGAAGAGTTTGTAATGGATGAGTAGACTTTGATGAGAAGACTTAGTAATGGATGATAAGAGTTTGTAATTTGATGAGAAGAGTTTGTACCGTGATGAACATTTATTTATAATGGTGAAATATGATAGAGGAGTCACATGAAACTGCATGGTGAAACATGATGAACTTTGTGCAAGGAATCATGTAAGTGTTATCTTAAAAGATTTTTGGTCATTGTCATGCAGAGAATCTTGCAGTCATTGAATATGAAGTCATTGCTTGATATAGTGTAGTCTTGTCATGCAGAGAATTACATGAGGCATGCCAAATAATGAATAGTATGCTTGTAAGACTTTAATGTCTTGTAAGGGTAGTTGCTAAAACTTTAATGTAGTCTTGTAAGACTATTAGTATGGATATGTGAGAACTTCCACTATTAATGTATGGTGAAACGTGAAGAACTTTGTGCAAGGAATCGTGTAAGTGTTGTATTATAAGATTTTTGGTCACTGTCATACATAGAATTTTGTAGTCATTCCATGTGAAGCCATTGCTTGCTGGAGCGTAGTCTTGTCATGCAGAGAATCACATGAGGCGTGCATGACAATGAATAGTGTGCTTGTAAGACTTTAATGTCTTGTAAGGAATCGTGATGAACTTTGTGCAAGAAATCGTGTATACCATATATTTGTAAAATAAGGAATTGATATTTGTAAAATTTATATAGTCATTAGTGTATTTGTAAAATAAGAAAGTGTAGTCTTGTCATTTAGAGAACCACATGAGGCATCCAAGACAATGATTTTGTTTTTTACTACTTTAAGACTTTAATGTCTTGTAAGTGTAGTTTGTAAGAGTTTAGTATAGCCTTTGAAGTGTAGGCATGTGAGAATCTTGTAGGCATGCAAGACTATATGGTAGTCTGTAGGCATGATAAGAAGTGTGCATGCATGTGATAATGAATAGTGTGCTTGTAAGACTTTAATGTCTTGTAAGGAATCGTGATGAACTTTGTGCAAGGAATCGTGTACACCATGTATTTGTAAAATAAGGAATTGAGATTTGTAAAATTTATTTAGTCATTAGTGTATTTGTATAATAAGAAAGTGTAGTTTTGTCATGCAGAGAATCACATGAGGCATGCAAGACAATAGTTTTTTTTTACTACTTTAATACTTTAATGTCTTATAAGTGTAGTTGGTAAGACTTTAGTATAGCCTTTAAAGTGTAGGCGTATGAGAATCTTGTAGGCATGCAAGACTATATAGTAGTTTGTAGGCATGATAAGAAGTATGCATGCATGTGATAATGAATAGTGTGCTAAAGAAGTCAAACTTCGTGTACACCATGTGATAATAATAAATGATAGTAGGTAATAATAATAATAGAACAAGACATGTGATGAGAAGATATAAATGAGATAAGACAATTGCATGGAAGAAGAAGTACAATGATAATTGAGAAAGAACAATATTATATTCAAACTATATGTGTATTAATACACAAGAGATATATGTTTTATTATCATATCATTTAGTAACATATTCTTCCAAACACTAAAAGTTGTAAAACAATTCTTCCAAATACGAGTTTAGTAACGTATTTGTTATGGCTCAAACACCATAATACATGATCAGTGCACATCTAAATGGTGAGATATTTGAATGTACCATAACCGATTTCAATTTTCGAAGTACAGAAGTTACTAGGTTTTTGATTGATAGAAGATCAAATTTTTTACATTTGAAAGCGATATTAGAAAAGAAATTACAGTATGGTCCAGTTGGCCAAATCATCTACAAGATTTTTGTGTTTTTTGGCGGGCACGAGTAATGCAAACTTTTTCAGTTAAAGATTCGAGACGATGAAAATGTGCGTAATATGTTTCTTAGTCATGAGTATTCTGGTTTCACTGATATTGTGCTATATATTATGTTATAACAGCAACAATTGTATCAACAGCTTGATTCTTCTCAAGTTTTTTACGAATCTAATGATGAACAAGCTGAAGTCGATGTCGTTGCAAAGAAGAAGAAGAAGAAGAAGAAGCTGAAGTCATTGTTGATGAAATGGTAAACAACGAGGAAGACATATTACCAACCAGTCATGTTTATTGCCCACCTCAACACATGACAAGTTTAAACTTAGGTGAAGATGAATCATCAACAGATAGTTTTTTACAATCCATACTTGCAAACAAAAGGAGTATTAAAATAGGGAGACAATTTTCGTGCAAAAAAAGATTGTGTCCGAGCTATAAAACAATATCACATGGACTTATCAGCAAATTATAGAATCGATCGAACGAATCCGACTTTGTATAAGATCTATTGTCGTAACGAGGTGTGCCTGTTTCGATTAACAACTTCTTTCTTGAAGAGAAGTGATTCATGGAAGATAGGGTCAATAGGTCCAGAGCATACTTGTATAATCACGAATCTAATGCAGGATCATCATAAGCTCAGATCTCAATTGATATGCAATTAAATTCTGTCAGTCATTAGCGACAACCCTTCATTGAAGGTGAGTACCATAATCTCGCATATGGTTCAAAGATACAACTATGCTCTTTCGTACAGGAAATTATGGATAACTAGGACTAAGACGGTTCAAACGGTGTTCGGAAATTGAGAGGAGTCTTACAAAGAACTTCCAAAAGACTTGGTGGAACTTAAACAATATGCTCTAGGTAATGTTTCCATCTTAGAGACATTGTTGGCGTATACGTCAGACGGGGCTTGTGTTAGTGGAAATGGCATTTTCCACAAATTCTTATGGGCGTTTGAACCATGTATCAAAGGCTTTACATACTATAAATCTATTATTCAAATTGATGTCACATGGTTGTACGGGAAATATAAGGGCACGCTACTCATGTTCGTGGCACAGGATGAAAACAATAACATTTTTCAAATCGCCTTCGCTCTAGTTGAAGGGGAGACTGCTGGGGGTTGGAGTTTTTTGCTAAAAAAATATCCGCTTATACGTTTCTCCCCAACCTAACTTATGTTTGATCTCTGATAGACACCCATCAATCGAGAGTGCATACAAGAATCTTGATAACGGTTGGCAGGATCCTCCCTCAAACCATGTGTATTGCATAAGACACATCGTTCAAAATTTCATGTGGGAGATCAAAGACAAAACGCTAAGGAAGAAGGTTGTGAACGTAAGGTATGCACTAACAGAGCCCACTTTCAAACACTACTGTGACGAGATCAGACTGACAAACACAAATGCATTAAGATGGATTGATAATATTCAACTAGAGAAATGGACAATGGCATACGACAATAGCCAGCGATGGGGCCACATGACAATAAACCTCTTCGAATCAATGAATATGTATTCAAGGGAATCCTAAACCTACCGATAACTGCTTTGGTAAGGGCAACTTATTTTAGGCTCGGGGCACTCTTTGATACCAGACGTACAAAGTGGGGTTCTATCTTATAATTTGGGCAGTTGTACAATAATAGCTCAATGAAATTCATGAAGGACGAATTTGCCAAAGCCAACACACATGTGGTCACAATCGTTGACCGTAATAAAGGTTGGCTCAGTGTTGCAGAGTCAATTGATCACAATGAAGGGAGGCCTAGGGGATGTTACCGAGTGTAACTAGATAGGAGTTGGTGTGACTGTGGAAAGTTTTAGGCATTTCGTATGCCTTGCTCCCATGTCATAGAAGCATGTTCGAAGGCTCGCCAGGACCCAACCGACTATCTTTTTGTTGTTCACCAAGTCATTAGTCTATGCAATATCTACAGCACTAGCTTTCAGGTGGTAGAAAATGCGGACTATTGGCTTCCATACGAAAGCGAAATTGTCTGGCATAATGATGCGAAGAAAGAAAAAAGGTCGCCTTAATAACACGTATATTCAAACGGAGATGGATACAACAAACAAAATGGTCAGATTATTTAGTTTATGCCGGCAGTCGGGACACAATCATACAAAATGTTCCAATCTAGGATCAAGCACAAGATCATAGTTTCTAATGTAACATTGTCTCTTTATATCAACAACAAATTTCATTTCATTGATAGCATATCTAAGCGATTACAATTAACAGCAGCGTAACTTAAACAAACATAACTTAATATCTCAGCAGCAATAATTAACAACAACATAAACTAATACCATAATAACAATCAGAAAATAACAACAACAAACCCAAATAAAACAACTTAATGCATCAATTTGTGTAGGATATTACAACCATCAAGATAATTTTCTTTGGTGTTAACATCATCATAAGGACATCAGCATCATTTTCCACTTTTCTTCAATCACGAGTAACTCCATTTCTCCCTGACTCCTCAACTAGCATCTCAATTTTCCTGATCTTTTCACCTACAGCAATATCTCCTTCTAGCCAGTGGTTCAGTTTCCTATGAAAATGCTCCAAAGTCTGCGTGTTTCATAGTAGAACCTTCATCGGAGGCTTTGTTGCTAAAAATTAAACTAGGGCATTTCTTTTCATAAGTGGAAATGTTGGAAGCGGTTCCTCCGATGATGATGACGACGACGATGAACGTTGATTTAAGAATGCAGATATACTTTTAGATTGAGTTGAAAATATTTGTGATAATTGTTGTGGCGAGATAAGGATATTGGTGATAATTGTTGTGAAGTAACATATGAATGTGTAGTCTTATTTATAGGAAAAATGAAATAGTATAGTCGCCATACGATATGGCGCAACCACCCTTTAAAAAAAACACATCAAATATGGATTAAAGGGGATTACACTAAGGCGACATATCATACGGCGCCTCTTTTGGACGAGCTAGGGCATGTACGCTGAGACGCGTGTCCTTATGCAGCCTTCAATTGAGGCGCCATATGATATGGCGCGTGAGTTCATTTTGCAATGCTACAGCCTTATCATATGGCGCATGCTTGTCGAATGTATGTCATTTTTTAAATATAGGCTATTTATAAAAAAAATCTTGATTTGGTTCTGAATGATTAATTAAAAAATCCTATCCTATCTCATCCAATTTGACGTGGTTTGATTTGGATTGATTTTTTATATGCAAATTATAAATTATAGTTTTCATATTAATATTATAAAAATACTAATAAATAATAAATTTAAAATAACATATAATATATATTATATCAAAAGTTAATATTGCAAAATAATAATGATCGTTTATAATTAAAATAAATGATAATAAAATAAATAAATTATATCAAACTAATAAATAATATTTAAAAAAAAAACAAAAAAGTATATATATATATATATATATATATATATATATATATATATATATATATATATATATATATATATATATATATATATATATATATATATATATATATATATATATATATATATATATATATATATATATATATATATATATATATATATATATATATATATATATATATATATATATATATATATATATATATATATATATATATATATATATATATCAAACGCACGCATACACATAAGTAAATCCATGGTACACTCATTTGTTTTCAAAATATATAAAACGAAATAATATATATATATATATATATATATATATATATATATATATATATATATATATATATATATATATATATATATATATATATATATATATATATATATATATATATATATATATATATATATATATATATATATATATATATATATATATAACAAACTCGTGTATAAGTACAAGTAGATGCATGGTACACAAATTTGTTTTTAAAATATACAAAATGAAATAAAAAAATGACAAAACGTTTTCAATCAAAAAAATTTATTGCTATATTGAATTGGTGTCTATTTTATATATATATATATATATATATATATATATATATATATATATATATATATATATATATATATATATATATATATATATATATATATATATATATATATATATATATATATATATATATATATATATATATATATATATATTATTTACAAAAATATTTGAATCAATAATAAACTTATTTTCGTTATTATTAAATATTTTGATTAGTAACTTTGTGTTCATGTTATAATTGTTTTAATTAGATGTTTTAAAAATATATAAGCTACAATTTGGTTAAAGTTTGTTTTTTATACTTCATCAACATCATCAAAAATATTAATAACATTAAAAAATTTAAGTTAAAAAATGAAAATAATATATTAAGTAGTTAAAGTTTAAAAATGAATGATTATTTTAATAACTATCAAAATTCAATTTCATATTACATTAAATTATTGAACATTTTTTATAAAAGAAAGACAAAATTGCTTAACCAAAATTTTTTATTATTTTTAAAAGAGATATTAAGCTCGTGTCTATAATTATTTATGTATATAAAAATATTTTAATTTACAATTTATTTATTCCATATAAAAAAATTATTTTAAAAATACTTAATTAAGTAGTAAATTTGTTCCTATATAAATTTTAATTTTAAATTATTTTTTTGAAGATATAGTCAAACTTATTTTAAAATAATCAAATTCATTAAAATTAGTTATAGTTTTTTAAAATTAGTTTTGATTTATTTTAAATAGAAATAAAATTTAAAACTATCAAATTTGTAAAATATACATATTTTTAAACCATTTATTTATTTCTAATTTATTATAAAACAGATTTTTTGAAATTCTAAATATTAAAGTTAGTCTGAGTTTTTTGTAATTTTATAAATTTAAATGATTATTGTAATCAGGACGATATAGTATAAAACGATATAAAATAATATTAATATTTTATCAAAAATTTTGAACGGCTAGAGATCGTGTTCTTGCGTAGTACATGCATATGTTTTTAAAATATAATAAAAATGAAATTATAAAAAGACAAAATTATTTAATTAAATTATTTATTTTTAATTTTAAAAGAGATAATAAATTAGTGGTTTTTGTTTTGGCATTATTTACAAAAACATTGAAATAAATATTTAACTTGTTCTCATTATTATTTATTATTTTGATGAATAACTTTATTTTTCCCGTTTCATATGAAATTTATAGTAGAAGAAAATAAAATTTAATAGAATTTAAATAAATATACTTGTTTTAATTTGGTGTTTTAGAAAAACAATCATAAGTTATGATTTGGTCAAATTTTATTTTTTTATAGTTGATCAACATCATCAAAAATATTAATAACAATAAAAATCTTAAATAGACAAATAAAAATTATATATTAAATAATTAAAAGATATTATGACAATATAGTATAAACGGTATTAAATAATATTAAAATTTATCATAAATTTTGAAATTTGATATCATTGTAGATATTTTAATATATAATATTTATAATTGCAATTGATATATTATTTTTTAAATGATAAAACATGAAATAAAAATAATATTAATAAGCCTATTTTAATTTACAATTTTAAAGTTAAAAAAAAATTGCATTGATTTGTATAAGTCTTTTTATTTAAAATCTCACAATAAGCCAATTTTAATTTAAAACCTTAGATTCATATTTGAAAGAATTAAGTCTTTTCATTTTTCTTGTATCATGTCATAATGTCTTTAAATTAAAAACCTAATAAACATAATAAAGGTTTTATATGATTGAGTTTACACTGTGTGTCTCACTATCAATTTAAACAAAGAATGCTCCTATTGTGTTGGTTGGGTTTACATTATATGGAGTCATGTGGCCATAAGGATGATATAAAGTATTTAATTAAATGTCAGAAAAACTAACCACTGAATAATTTTTGTTGAAACATTTATACAAGGATAGCACATTTTTTGTTGAAAAACTAACCACATTTACACAAAACTCCCTAAAAGAAATAATTTGATATGTCATATCATAACAATGTCCTAGAGATCATAGATGATAGTGATATCAACGATTTTTTTTTTAATTATTCATGTATTTAAAACAAATTACTAAATTAAAGCGTGATTCAGAAAAATTATCAAATCAACTACTATTCAACAGACAATCGCCATTCAGTATGGCGATATTGACAAAATCGTCTTCAAGCAATTCGCCAATCTGATTGGCGAAATTGGACAAATGGGACGAAATCGTCAGCCCATATGGCGACATGGCTTTGTTTAGGGCAACCATATTTAATATCAATTTTTTTGTTATATTTTTAATTTTAATTAATGTTTTAATGTATTTAATATCAATAATTTTTTATATTTTTAATTATTATTTTGTTTTTAAACATAATTATTATTAATAAACTTAAAATAATTATATTTAATGTTAAAATTAATTTTTTAATTAATAAATTTAAAATAATTAGGTTTAAATAAAAATAATCTCAAATTAATTTATTAAATTTAGGTTTAATTAAAAATAAACTTAAATTGGTTTAATGAATTTAGGTTTAAATACAAAATAAAAATTGAGTGTTGATTTAATTTTAAGGTAGATAAATTGATTTAAATAATAACTTTTAAAACATAAAAATTGCCTAACCATTGAAGTTTAAAGTGTATAAATTTGTAAAGGTATTTAAGTCATATCATATGGGGACGTACTATTTTATTTACTATAAATACGACTGCAAACACATGTATGTTTTCACAACATTGTATCCCAATAGTCTGAAGCTTTAGTGCATTTTGAGTTGAGTGGAGCCTAGAATGTCTGCATTTCTAAATCAACGTTCTTCGTCGTCGTCATCAGCATCGGAGGAATCCTTTCCAACGTTCGATCTAATGAAGAGAAATGCCCTAGTTGTGTTTTCAGCAACAAAGCCTCCGATGAAGGTGCTCCTTTGGAATACGCAGACGTTGGAGCACTTGCACAGAGAACTACACCGCTAGCTAGAAGGGGATATTTCTCCAGGAGAAAAGATTAGGAAAATTGAGAGGTTGGTTGAGGAGACCGGGAGAAACGGAGTTACTCGTGAATGGAGAAAAGTGGAAAACGATGTCGATGTCCTTGTGATGATGTTGACACCAAAGAAGATAAAGTTGATGGTCGTGATATCGTAGACGACTTGGTGCAGTGTTCTGTTTTATGTCGTTACGTTGTTGTTATGTTTGTTTAATTTATGTTGCCTTGGTGTAGTGTTCTGTCTTTATGTTGTTGTTATGTCAGTTAACTATGTTTTTAAATGAATGAAATTTGTTATTAATCAAATGAAATTTGCTATTAATCAAATGAAATTCGCCATTGATTTAAAGGGAGAAGATTACATATGAAACTATGCTCTACTGCTTGATCCTACGTTAGGACACTTTGTACGATTGTGTCCTGTTTGCTGACATGAACTACACAATCTCACAAGCTTGTCAGCGGTATCCATCTTCGTTCGAATGCGCATTGTGTTAGGCCGACCATTTTTCTTTCTGCGCATCAAGTCATTATGCCAAACAATTTCGCCTTCGTATTGAGGCCAATAATCCTCATTTGCCACCACCTGAAAGCTGCATGTGTAGGCATTGCATAAACTTATCACTTGGTGAACTGCAGAACGAAGGTTGGTTGGGTCTTGACGCGCCTTCGAACACGCTGCTATAACATGAGAGCAAGGAATACGGAATGCTTGAAACTTTCCACAATCACACCAGCTCTTATCCAGTTCAACACGGTAACATCCTCTAGGTCGTCCTTCGTTGTGATCAATCGACTCGGCAACACTGAACCAACCAGCTGTATGGTCAAAGATGGTGACGACGTGTGTGTTAGCTTTGGCAGCTTCGTCTTTCATGAATTTCATTGAAGTATCGTTGTACAGTTGACCCGATTGTAATACCGAACCCCACTTCGTATGTCTGCTATCAAAGAGTGATCCTAGCCTGAAATAGGTTGCCTTTACCAAGGCAGTTATTGGGAGGTTTCAGATTCCCTTGAAAACAAAGTTCATTGACTCGACGAGGTTAGTTGTCATGTGGCCCCATCGCACCCCATTGTCGTATGCCCGCGTCCATTTCTCCCTATCAATGCCATCAATCCATCTTAATGCATCCGCGTTGGTCTGTCTGATCTCGTCACGGTAGTATTTGAATGTGGGTTCAGTTAGTGCATATCTTGCGTTCACAACCTTCTTCCGCAGCGTCGTGTCTTTGATTTCCCGCATGAAATTTTGGTCAATATGTCTTATGCAATAGACGTGGGTCGAGGGAGAATCCTGCCAACCGTTGTCATGGTTGTTGTATGCACTCTCAATGGATGGGTGTCGATCGGAGATCAAACATAAGTTAGGTTGGGGAGACACGTAAGAGCGGAGGTATTTTAAGAAAAAACTCCAACCCCCAGCAGTCTCCCCTTCTACAATGGCGAAGGCTATTGGAAAAATGTTGTTGTTCCCGTCCTGCGTCATAGCCATGAGTAGTGTGCCCTTATATTTCCCGTACAACCATGTTCCATCAATTTGAATTATAGGTTTACAAAATGCAAACCCTTTGATGCATGGTTCAAACGCCCAAAAGACTCTGTGAAAAATTCCATTTCCACCAACGCAAGTCTCGTCTGGTGTACAACCAGGCATCGTCTCCAATATCGCAACAGTTCCTGGAGAGTAGTGTTTAAGAGCCACCAGGAATTAGGAAGTTCCTTGTACGACTCCTCCCAATTACCAAACACCCTTTCAACCGCGTTAGTCCTGGAAATCCAGGCTTTTTGATATGAAGGAGTGTAGTTGTACCTTTGAACCATATGTGCAATTATGGTACTCACCTTCAATGACGGGTTGTCGCTAACGACTGACAGAATCTCATCGCAAATCAATCGAGAGCTGAGTTTGCGATGGTCTTGCATCGGATTAGAGATTATACAACTGTGGGACGGACCCATTGACCATATCTTCCAGAAATTGCTTCTCTTCCTAAAAGACGCTGTTAATCGGAACGGGCACTCCTCATTACGACAATAGATCGTATACCGCGTCGGATTCATCCGATCAACTCTATAATCGGCTGACAACTCCATGTAAAACTGTTTGATTACCCGGACACAATCTTCTTTCGTACGAAACTCGTCACCCTCTTTTAGTTGCCCTTCTGTTGTGTAGTTGGGGTTGTAGAAAACATCCGTTGAGGGTTCATCGTCACCCAAGTCGAGAGTTGTCATGTGTTTAAGTGGACAATAAACATTGTCGGGTGGAACCCCATCCTCCTGGTTTTTTACCATATCATCAACAGCAACTTCAGTTGCTTCTTCTTCCTCGTCAACAACATTGACTTCAGCGTGTTCATCCTCAGAATTGCAAAAAACTTGAGAAGAATCAAGTTGCTGAGACAGTTGATGTTGTTGTAACGTAACATATAACAAGATATCTGAGAAACCTGAATACTTGTGACTTCGGAACATGTTACGCACATCTTCATCGTCTCGCACCTTTAACGGGAAAATTTTACATTCAACATGGCCGCCAAAAAACACTGGGTTTTTGTATATTATTTGCCCAACTAGACCACATTGCACTTTTTTTCTATTCTTGACTTCATATGTAAAAAATTAGACCTTCTGTCAATTTAAAATCTTGTAACTTCAGTGTTTCTGAAATTGAAACCAGATAGTTCACATTCGAAAACTTCACCTTTAAGATGTGCCGAAATCATATATTGTGGTGTTTGAGACATAGCGAAAATTGTGTTTGAGTGTTTGAGTGTCTGAGGGTTTGACTGTTTGAGGGTCTGAGTGTTTGAGTGTTAGAGTTTAAAGAGTTTAAAGATTTTATTAAATACTCTAAGTGTTTGAGTGTTTAAAGAGTTTAAAGATATTTTACATGTATCTGTTTACCTTGTCACGCATCTGTTTACCACTATCAATGCCTTTGAAGCCAATGACATGCATCCTGCTTGATAAGACAGGACAATAGCAAAACTCTGTGAATCACATGTGACCTTGCATGCCTACATTGACCATGCAGGCCTACGAGATTCTCTTGCTGCATGTAGCATGCTTGATAAGACGGGACAATGCAAGAGTCTGCATTTCACATGTGACTCACTAAAAACTCACTAAACAAACTATAATAAATATAAGAAAAACTCTGCGTTTCACATGTAACCATTAAAAAGACTCTGATAGTAAAAAAAATTCATATATGTATTGCAATCAAATCTATTACATGTAATCAAAGCCTTTGGAATCAATGACATGCAGCATGCTTGATGAGACAGGACAATGCAGCATTCAATGACATGCAGCCTACTTGATGAGACGGAACAATGAAGGAATCTGCTTTTCACATGTGATCCTGCATGCAGTCTGCTTGATGAGACGGGACAATGAAGGAATCTGCTTTTCACATGTGATCCTGCATGTATCAATACACTTGTCCGCATACATTTACAACACACATCCACTCGTGGAATATAAATATAGTGTCTTTACCCAGCAAACTCTGCTCACAATTAAACTCTCCTACTCTCAAACCCCTAAACTATCTAACTCTCATACTCTCTAACTCTCAAACTCAAACAACATCAAACCCTCAAACTCTCATACTCTCTAACTCCCAAAAACCTGAAACTCAAAGACTCTTAAACCCTCTCTAACTCCCAAAAACCTCAAATCCTCAAACTCTCAAACTCTCAATATTTCTACATCTCAACATCTCAAACGACAATGTCTTTACTCACAATGGACGACTCTCATAGAGGCACGACTGAAAATATTGCAGACTTTGTAAGTTTTTAGTTCTTATCTAACGTTAATTATTTTACTTCTTGTCTAACGTAATTATTTTACTTCTTGTCTAACGTAACATTAATTATTTTGCAAGATGTATCAAGGTTTCAATGTCGTGTGCATAATTGCATACCACACGACCCGCTCATAGCGGGGTATCTTCGAATTTGTGGGTTTGGTGATGTGATCAAAATTAAATCTTACTCTCTCGATATGAAGTTTATTCTAGCGTTGTTAGAACGTTAGAGACCGGAGACACATACATTTCACCTACCTTTTGGTGAGTGTACTGTGACTCTCCAAGACGTATACATGTTGCTCGGCCTACACATCAATGGTAAGGTCGTCAACGGCAAAGTTGGTGTCCCTAACCGACTTTGAAAAGATTTATTGGGCGCCCCTCTTTGCGTGGACGCACCTCAGGCGGAAAGCGAGGGCCGCCCGAGGGGTCAGAGAATTAATTTAAAATACCTCAGAGAACAATACAAAAGTATTGTCTTAATTGATGATAGCACCGAATATGACATAATAGTCAAAACACGGTGCTATATTATGATTCTGTTCGGTTACTTTTTATTTCCAGAGGGAACTGGAAATACCGTCCATACTATGTATTTACCATTATTACAAAATATTCACAAAGTGTGCGAATATAGTTGGGGATCAGCTGTCCTCGCCCATCTGTATAGCGCACTTTGCAAAACTTCCAAAAAAAATTCCTGTACTTTCCATGGTTGTGCTTATCTCCTGCAAGCGTGGGGTTGGTCTAGGATGCCAACGCTTGCTCCAATAAACCAGAATTCTTTTACATTCCCGTACGCCAACAAGTAAGTTTCTTTTCAAGATTATTTAGCAACTACATTTTCTTTGTAAGTTAATAATTTGTGAGATGTGTTTTAGATGCTAACTTATATGTGTTTTTTTTAGGTGGTCTGTTCCAGGGATGAATTATCA
Organism: Lathyrus sativus; assembly: GCA_963859935.3. Classification (NCBI taxonomy): domain Eukaryota; kingdom Viridiplantae; phylum Streptophyta; class Magnoliopsida; order Fabales; family Fabaceae; genus Lathyrus; species Lathyrus sativus. The sequence continues at coordinate 839,679,703 of OZ012735.1, forward strand.
AAGATGTCTCAGGAACTCTATAATTCAATACCGCAACCTCATAGACCACCTTGGGCCAGATGATGTAAGTCATTTAACTTTAATTTTTCTAACTTATATGCATAACCTTGTCTATCTCTGTTTGACTAAATGTATCCACCTTTATTGTAGTTTGTTTGGATGTCGTACGAGGGTCTCGACCACTAGCCCGACCCCAATGATGCTGCTGTGTGGACATCAAGAACACCCATAATTAGGTTCACCACGGTGGAGATGCACCAAAGTGACCGGTGAAGCTACAATTTGGGATGCATCAGGATATTCCAAATGCTCGAGTAGATTTGGGGCAGTGGCATGAAAAGCGGGTGGACTCACAGTAGAGTGTCAGTGATTGGAAGGACTTTGCGAAGGAGTTGTGTAAACACTGGAAGAGAAGAAGGCAGCACGTCTTAATCGACCGTATTGTGCACGGGGCTAGGCCAAGTCTTCAATATATGACTTGGTTTAGGTCTGTCACGACATCTCAGCCTTTCCTGTCCCAGCCAACGTATTTGGTCGACCCAAGGGAACGCGCTTTTTCGTCAAACATACAACAACATTCCAATTCCCAAAATCAGCCTTACGAAAACCCATACATGCCAACAAATACCCCCTATCAACAACAACATTCTTACATGCCACCCACCCAGTCCCAACCTCAACCACCATACCATTATAGCTCTGATACGTCTTTTGAGCCTACTCCCTCCACCTATAGCCCAGACAACTCATTTCACCCTATCCCCTCTAACTACCCCTCCAACTACCCTTCCAACTACCCCTCCAACTATCCACTATTTGACTACCACACCCCACAACAACCAACACATCATTTACAACCCAATTCAATGTATGAATCCGGACAACCATACCGTCCATACTCCACCCAACCTCCCCGACAATCCTTCGAAAACATGGGCATTGGGCTTGACTACGGCAACGCCGTTGACAATGGACCTCCCGGCTATTGGGGTCAAATGCTGCAAAATCTACCTGATACGCCGGAGCCGTCCCAACAAAACCCTCATCCACAATCCAACACACAACGACCAGACACACCACAGCAACCTCGTCGCAACGCGCATCCCACGCAACCGGTGATCGCTTGGATAGAGCCGACCATTATTTTTTTTTTTTGCTGTAATTTTATTTATTTTAAGTTTTATTGTAAATAAATATATTTTAATATTTTTTACATGTCTATATTATTTTAAGTTTATTTAAATTTTAATTCTTTATAAAAAAACAAACAACATAATTTACTGACAAATATTCATTAATAAGTAATTAAAATATTATTAATTTAATAATAAACTTAACGTTATTACTATTTAAATATTTGCATAATATAAATATTTAAATTTAATGAAAACTATATTTTAAACATGTATTTAAAATATTTGCATAATATAAATATAAATTAAAACATAAAAATAAAAAATAAAATAAAAAATTGAAAATGAAACCCTAGACTACAACTAAGTCGTCATTTGCATTGGCGAATTTGCTTCTCTTTCTTTACTATAGTCATTTCAATTGGCGAATGCTTACAATGTCATAACTGTGGTTTAACTAAGTCGTCATTTGCATTGGCACTTGTCAGTTGATTGTTAGCTAGTTTCGTTATTTTTCTGAATCTTTTGTTTATTTAGTAAATACTAAACAATACCTAGTTTATCTAAAAAAAATTTTGATATCAACATGTGCTTAGGATTTTGGTTATATTTAATTTTACCATCAATTTTATTATTGTATGACTTAAGTGGTTGGAAAATCAGCTTCATTTGCAAATGCAAACTGAAACCAAGGTTTCGTACAAGAATATGGTCACAAAGAAATATTGCTAAGTTACAGATAATCGGAATCAGCAAAAGGAAGAGATGGAGGAAATTGAAGAGGAAATGAACAGGATTTTGATAGAGAAGCATAAGGTCGGAGGTTAAGAATGCCCGGAATTATTTTTATCGGTGATGGAGAAAAAAAGGATATTGAGAAACCATGGGAAAAATGATCCTTTGGAGGAAAATAGGTTTCAAAACTCTTGAAAATTGTTTAACAACTTTGGGAGTGTTGACCGGTGTTCTTACTAAACAATCTCGAATTTAAAAAGTCTGAAATTAATTCAAAAAGTCTTCAAAACAATTTGTACAAATAATTTTTGTGAACACCTGTGTGACAACGAAAATGCAATAAATGACAGGAAACAAAGCAAAAGTAAAAAGACTAGTTGCTATGCTATGTCACAATTAACGGCTACATATCAATTAAAATAAAAGTCATATACATTAATAAAAATTTAATGCCACAAATAAAAGTCAACCATATTTTTTAACTGTTTCAATCTTTTTTATTCATTATTTCACATTATTTAAAAAAATTAATCTCAATTCAAGTAATATTAAAATATAGATTTTATTCTTTTATACATAACTTCCAAACAATCCTTTCATAATATTAAAAATTATTTCACATACTCATAAAATTAAACTCCCTTTACAAAACAAATTGGTTCTGTAAGAGGACTTCTAGGTACACATTTTGTTATCGACACACTTTTGATTATTCTGATCAACTTACACAAGAGGACAATTTCTAAGTTCACTCCTATTTATTCACTCTTAAGTATACCGTCAACTTGTACACATCCTTTGTTATCCATTGTTGAAAAACGTAAACAACTATACTGTTTTATTACACATACAACGTGTATATATTTTCAAATTTATCAATTCATTTTCCCAATAAATATAACTATTATTAGAAAATCAGGACTTCTCAAAACATAATTGCACGATTGCTTGAAATTAACTAATAAAACCCGAAAAAATTTCAAAATCTCAACAGACTAAAGGTCATGTAATAATAATCATCGCATCCAGCAAAACAATTTCAATCTCTTAAACATCGCATCATAACATAATCAACTCATCCAGCAAACAATTTCAATTTCATAAACATGCACCATAAAAACTTTACTCAGGTTCAATAGGATCAAAAAAACAAGGACAGCTACCAATGTCCTTAAGATACTCTAACATAATAAATTTGAAAAACAGACTGTCAACCTAGAATTTTACTGAGCACCATGCTTGGCTTTAGTGTGCTGAGTTAATCCTGTTTCAGAGTTGAATGTCCTGGTAATATATAACAAAAAAAAGTTAATCACAAACTAGCTAAAAGTAAGAAATCAATTATCAGGGTAAGGCTTAACACAACATACTTGCTGCAGCTACTGCAAGAGAGCTGTCCTCCGGACTTGGGAGATTTGGCATCAGTGTTTGGAGTCTTTCCAGCTTTCTTGGGGTGAGGGGTTGCTGTATGTCCAGCCTTCTTACCATCTAATGCAATTTATGGTATATTAGTGATTTAAAACATACATTGGAGAATCTATGATGCAAACAAACTACAATTTCATCAAACAAACAGAGCATGTGATTGAAATCCATGATCAATCACCAAAACAATAACATGAGTGCAAATGGGTCTTGCAAAGTATGAATTAACAAAAATACACTTCTCTAATTAGAAAAAAATTATGTAAACAGCAACATTAGATATAATAAACTAAGTCTCACCAGTCTTCTCAGGAGTGGCATTTTTAGATTTCTTGGAAGGAACTGGGGTTTTGGATGCAGATTCATTGGCCCTCTTTTTCCCCTGGTCCACCTTCAAAACAAAAAGCTAAGTATAAAAGGTTGATGACAAATCCCCCCATTTCTCAACCATAACATAATAATAATAATATCATAACTAATGACAATAAAATTTTGTAATAGACTCGAGGCATTACCTTCTTCACAGGAGTCTCTTCATCATCATCTTCATCACTCTCATCCTCATCTTCACTGTCTTCATCCATCTGCTTTACCAACATCACAGCATACAAATAAAAAAAATTGGGACTAGAAACAATAATCAATACATCATTCTTGATGAAGACAAGCACATTTCTCTAAACTGATAACAATTATTACTACCACACTCAACACATTAAACAAAATAAACAAATGTATCTCATTATAACATTGGGCACACATTAAGACTTAAATACATTATTAGCCCACAAAAATATGGACAAAACATCCAGAACATGCCACTAAACCAAACATGGACATTATTGAAAAAATACCTCATCAGAGCTATCAAGGTCATCATCAGATTCATCATCAGAATCATCATCTTGTTCCTCCTTTGGATCAACAACCTTCACTTGTTTTGCAGATGTACCACTCTTAGCAGGTGGATCAGCCTTGGCAGGTGCACCACTCTTGGCAGTAGCTTTCTTAACTTCAGAAACTTTCTGGTCAGCAGCTTTTGTTTCTGGTTTCCCTAAAAGAAGGCCAATTATCATTAGATGTGTCATTGCCAAAATCAAACACCTAACCACCCCAAAAATTCAGACCAAGATGAAACACATACCATTCTCTATGGGTTGAGCCAAAGGAATTTCCTCCTCATCACTTTCTGCTCAAAACAAAGACAATCCAACAATGTTTGAGCATACAACATAAATAAAATCTTATCTAACCTAAAAACAATTGTATAAGAAACTTCAGAGCCTCACCAGAAAATTCATCTTCATCACTAGTGCAGGCAGAAGCACACCAATGGTTAAGGAAAAATTAGGATGATGCCAATGGCATGTCAAAAGTTAAGCTATTATAGCATCAATAGTACATTCAGATGACAGAGCTATAAGACATTGGGGTACAAAAATACTACACTAAATTTCATGTTAAAACAAACAAAAATGTAAGATAGAGTAAACATACACATAGAGCTATCATTATTATTTACAGAAATAAGTTGGCAAATTGATGATAAATTTCAGTTCATAAGAAAACATTTAGATAACAGAGCAGAAAAGAAAATTGGTTATAACAACCAATCCCAAGGATATTATTCATTGTCAGGGTAGTAAGCTTTGTATCCACAGAAATGGACACTAGAAGTTTTGGAACTGTGAGAAAGCTCAAACTCCTTGTCCAGAACCAACTCAAGAGTGGTCTGAGGAATTTTATCTCTGTTAAGGGTTCCCAAAACAAGCTTCTGGTCACCAACTTTCAAGTAAAGAACAACAGGCTCATTGGCTTTGTCTTTCTTAGTTTCACCAAGTGCAGCCTACACAATAACCAATCAGAAATTTAGTAAACCCCAAATAAAAACACACAAAAACAGAACAAAAATGAAGAGAAAAAAAATAAATAAATAAAAACACAGCAAAAATAAAATTAAAAAAAAAAACCCTAACCTGAGAAAGATGAATGCAAGCTTCAAATTGATGTGGATCAACCTTGACAGATTCACCAACCTTAACCTCAGCACCTAAATCGCAAACCAGCATATCAGAATAACAATAAAGCAAACCCTAATTAAATACATAACATACTTGTAATTAAAATTAACCGAATAAAGAATCAAACGAGCAATAATCGAAAACGGAACCAACAGCTATAACGACTAATCAAACTACGAAATGACTACGTTCAAACAGGGAACAATAAATGATTGTTGAGAGAGAAAATAAGAGAAAGAAGTAGAGAAGATTACCCCAGAACTCCATTGAAGAGAGAGAGAGAGAGAGAGAGAGGTAAGTTAATGAGTATGCAAGGGTGCTAGGGTTTAGAGAAATGATGATATTGAGTTGCGCAAGAGGAAGAGAAATGAAGGGTTTTGTGATTATATATAGTGATAGAAAATGGTTTAGGGTTTTTGACTCGACTTTTATTCCCTTTCTTTCCTTTTAATTTTCGGTGATATATTTATGGGCCTTTGTTTGGTTGGTCTCTAACTCGGCCCATATTCGGATTATTTTGAAAATTTTAAAACTTTATATGATATTCCTACACTTTTCCTCATATCTCTACAATTTATTTAAAATGTCAATTTTATTCTTATTTAATTTTAACTAATTTACTATTTTACGTTTAGACTTTTGAAAATTGCACTCGTACGTAACCATTTCGGAGAATTTTGAAAATGGGTTTTGATACGTATTTTTATTGTACCTGATGACTTTACAAAAGATATTCGATTTGTATATAAATAAGTTTTAAAAGACTTGTAAAAAGAGTTTTGGTGTTGTCTTAAAATTTTATTGTACCGAAACACTTGCCAAATGTGTTATGGTTTATACGTTTGTGTGTACCAAAACTCTTTTAGACAGGATATCCAATGAGTATTTTTGTGTACCGAAACACTTATATTAAGACATCTAATTTGCATATTTTTATTTATATTTTTTTTATGTTGCAGGTATATGTGTAGATAAGTGATATTTAGTTGTGATAAAGGTGAGAAATACAATGATATAGATAGTGAAACATAAAGTGCAACTAAGAAATGTGAATGTTTGTCACACCCTAATTGTTTACCATAAGATCTCACCTCCTTGTGTTTATTCTTGCTTGTTTAATTTTACTTTTGTGTACATGTTTTATTACTAACTAGCTTATGCAGGCGCACCCAAACTTCACGTAGAGATTTGGGCTCCACTTCTAGAACTTTTTCTTCATCCTTAGATCGTTATTGGATCAACCCTTCGAGGATATCTTGGATGAACTGTCCGGCTACTGGTTGCGACATCTGGTTTGAGTAATTAAGGGTATTTTGAGATAGGCATGTTGGGTTTGGAAGAGAAGTCGGGTAGATGCCCTAAAAGCAATTTGTTTTTTACAAGGAAGACGAGGAATTAAAATATAACAAAGTGGAAGAACTAAGTTTCATACTCTAGCCCAAATTTCCATATTTTACTCACAGGCCAGTACTCATTGGAATTCAAGTCCTTAGATGCATGGACTCAAGTTTTGAATTTACAAAATTATTTGATTCTGAAATCAAGAATTAGAGTTTACGCGATACAAGGAGCCCGAGTTGCATTTACAAGCTCAAGTAAATCTCAACGCAAGTTGATAAAGGAAGTGGGTTTTATCACGGATTAAGGATTTCGGCAAAGTGTTCATTCGGATTTTATCATATTCAAACTCAAATTATTCAACGGAGGGCTCAATTTTTGCTTAGTCATTCGAGAATTGGTACACTTAAGGTTGAACTGGTATAAGGCTAACATTAATTAAGGATTGTTACTGCCACTACAAGTGAGAACTATGTCAATCTAAGTAACAATTACATTTAAAATATCAGCACATCAACATACCAACTATATTTTCACATTTTAAAAAGAGAACATTACTTTGAGATACAGTAAACACATAGATCCAGAATTTACATAGGAGTATCATTCATAAGGGTTGTTGATAATCTAAACCAAGGGACCCAACTAATACAAACCAAACTAAGAAAATTATAAGAATGATCCAAGTCCAATTATTAACATAATCCTAGTTTACACCATGGGAACGTGCCATATTAGTTTACAAAGTATTTCTCGCTCTTTTCCCTCTCGCATACCAAGACCGTGACGCACGTAATGCCGCCGTATGTAAAGCCCAGTTGCCTCACGATGAATCAAAACGCCGAAGAGCACAAAGCCACCATGTTCGAACAAGAACCATTTCAACGGCCAGCACCCAAAATCGTGTAGAGTGTAACACCATGAGAGGTGTTACCCCATATATGCTGCCATTTTCTTCTAGTAAGACAGAACCAGCAACCTGCATCAAGTGTACATGAGATAAGACACAAACAGTAGTGGAATCATAAAAGAGAAACCACGAAGGATGAGATAATCCAAACCTTCATGCGGAATAGCATACATGTGAAATCCTGAGAGAGTACGAGAACTTGGGCATTCTTTTTGGTCACCTGCTTACACACTTGTCCTTAAAGAATTAAATTGACGATTAAAAAGAGATAAGTGAGCCCTCAGCTTTGAATCATCATCAGGCAGAAGTTCGAGCGACCGGAAGGGCATCAGAAGTCGTCGTCAGCTTCCGGCAAAGCATAAAAAACGATTTCGGACAAGAGCATCGTGAACACCAAATAGTAATAAAGACAGCAGTGGCAATTTCAATTCCTCTTTGGTTCAGACAGAGCATCATCACTATCGAATGAAACCCTTTCTTGACGACATTAGACAGGCAACTTCCGAACTTAGGCAGTTTCCTGAAAGAAGAAGAAGGATGTTAATATGGTCCAAGAATAAATCTGAAATAACCATTCCTCCAAAACAGGGTAACCAACAATAGCCAACGAACGTGTGTAAGTAAAGAAAGAAATAAAGTCATCGATTATTAAACCATTCTCAAATTCAATTCAGATTGGCATTAAACACAGATTGTGAGAATCATAAGGCAGACTAGGTATTAACGGAAAGTTTGAAGTGGGAATAGAAACTAATCAGACAAGTTTCGAGCAAATCAATAGTATTTCATTTCTTGCCAAAACCGTATCCAACATGCTCATATGAATTTGGAAAGGAATTCATGGGGGTTTAATTAGAAGAAGAGAGTGCATAACTATAAAAAGAGACCATCAGACTTAAACAAAAAAAACGAAATCGCGGAATTCAAAAACAACCACAAAATCCCCAAATCGGAATTCTCAATCGAAAGGAAGAGAACTTATCTTCTTCAGTGTCGAAACCGGTCATCCATCAAAACCTTCCATCCATATCCGCCGTCGTGACGCCTTGACTTCCACCTCTCCATTCTTCGCGAGCCACCATCCAAAACCTGCGGAAACCCCATTTGCAAACCGTGAGACTTTTGTTAACATTTGACACTTTGTTGTTTTGTTGTTTGATTTATGTAGGAACAGAAAATGAGAACAAGAAAGAAGAGAAGACGAAACGGAGGCACGGTGAGGACGGATGAGACAAAATCGTAATGAGGAGGGAGAAGATCGTGAGTTTAATCGAAGGAGAGGCGAACGAGATTGAAGAGGAAGCAGAGAAAATGGGAGAGAGAAGAACGACAAATGGGGTTTAAATTTGGGATTAGGGTTTCTATTGTACTTTCTGGTTAATTTGTTTTGTAATATAATCACACGCACACATCCCCCACTGGATCTATCACGCACCCACGGGCATCAGCCGTCCACCTCCACTGGCCTCACATCACGCGGTCACAATGCAGCCTCACGGTACAACCCATGCACCTGATCCTCACCGAACCCAGACGCCTTTAACCCCTCATTATCTCATCTTAATTTGTCTTAATTACACCCAATCATCACCCCTTTTAAAAATTTAATTAACTAACTAATTAACCATTTTTCTAACAGCTTTTAACTAAAAAACCCTTTTTAACTAACCATTAAATTATCAACTATTAATTAAATCCTTATTTTAATCAACCCTCTAATTAAACAACTTTTTATGTAATTTATTTGCTATTTAATCTAATTTATCAATTTAATACTTCTTTATATATAATAAGATTACGCATATTCTTAATTTAAAAAATCCTTTTTTATGATAAGTGACCTTTTATCAAAAAACCTATTTAACTTTTTAATTTAATAAAAAAACCATTTCATAATTTAAAGAACCTATATTCATTTATTAATAATAATCACTAAAAAAACTATTTTAATAAGAGAACTTTTTGATTAAATATTAGTAATAACTTTTTTAGAAAAAAAACTATTTTTATTTAATAAATCTTTGAGTCCTTCTCTCAAGACGATGCAAAGACCATCTCCTACAAAGTTGTGGTGGTTAAGTCGAGTGTTCTCCATTAAGATGACAACTCGTCTTTTCTCCTAGAATCAATCAATCATCAAACCTTATCCCTTTGAAACTTTGACCAACATTCAAAAAGTTCCTTAAACCCTTTAGGGGGAACTACAAATACTCTGATTCAATTCCCGTCAGGATATGTAGGCACAAGATGTGACGTCTTGGCGAGTATACTTAGAATTAAACACTAGGTCTTTCACCCTTAAGCAGATAACCCTTAGCAATAAACATCATTAAAACAAGAGGTTCATGTAGAGTATTACAAAAACTTAGGATGCTAGCACTTTCCCTAAGTTTAACCAACCCCCGAACCTATAACTCTCTAGCTTTTGCATTTGCATTGCATTGTGGGTAATTTGATCTTTTTCCCTTCCTTTGGACAAATAAAAGACCGGTGGTGAACCAATGAATTAAGATTCATATTAATTAATAGTTTGACATCCAATTCTCACCGCGACAAAAATGGCGACTTCACTGGGGAATCCTTATGGGTTTCCCTAACTTGTTTTATATGTTTTTCTGCTTATTTGTATGATTATTATTGTTTATGCTTTTGGGTTGATATCCTCGAGTGGTGAGACAAAGTCCTACACCCGGACTTGAGTGAACTTATTATAGGAAGGTGATATATTCGACGAGGCTTATAAGGAGTGAGTCCCAACCAAGCTGACTCGAGAATCACCGCTCAGTTGAGGCCCTTTCGAAATGGTACTGTTGAACGAGTCAGTCGTGAAAACATTCACTATTTTCGACCTTAGAGCCTGTGATACTGAGGACCGTAGTTACCTTTAACCCAACTTTGGCCTTTATTATGACGTAGTGCGAGGACTATGAGGGAGTAGTTGCTACGCGATACTACACTCAAAAGAGGTTCTCTTGAGAATATTATTAACCACCGAGTTAGTCGAAAAATTGATAATATCCGAAAGATGGACTAATGATTTTGGGCACCTTTTTAAAACCTTGTTCTACAGGTACAATCAACCTTTAGTCCACACCCTTTGGGGATGGGTATACCTTTTATTCCATGCTTGTTGCTAACCTAGGTTCCCTATTTGTTTGTCTTTGTGTCTCCATGTGCTTGTCTGTGTTTATGCATCCATGAAGCATCATATTGCATTAGTTTCATGAAATTCCGAGTTTATTTATAAGTATCATAGGACCAATATGGATTACAAAAGAAAATATTTTGAAATATTCTTTTAAGAGACCTAACTTGGATGACCTAAGGAAGTTAAGGGCACTGATTGAAGAATCAAGACAACTCAAAGACAAATACAAGAGACTTTCATTATCATTGAAGATCCAAGTGAACAAGGGATTCCTTCCTTACTTTCCGACAAGAAAGGAAAATATCGAGGATTTATTTTCCTCTATCAGACTATTCCTTGGATGTTGATCCTCGACAAACTTATATGCAAGAAAGTTCAGCTAGAAGAGCAGATCAAGAAGCACAATACAAGGCTTCCTTAGGACTTTATTAGATTTTACTTAACTTTATGTCAGGACTCTTATAAGAATATTTATTTGTAATCAATATAAAAAAAATAATAAACGAGATTCTTTGGTATTCTGTGACGTTTATAAATACTTGAGTTCCGTGAAACTGTTTTTTTGCATTCTTCATTTTGCACTTGCATCCTCCATTTAGCATTTGCATGTGCATGTGTCCTCTCTCTGTCGTGACTCATCCGGTCTTCTGTCTTTGTCTTGTCAGCTGACATCTTGACCATTTGACCAAGCTTGAAGTATCTACTAAAGGATAGTTAAGAGATCGAAAGATATGGATCCCATGGCTGGCTTTAGAGTGAGGACTAGTCTGACATTTGATATTCCTTCTAATGATAATATTCAACAGGTGGATGTTTCTACACCGCCTCAGCCTGTGCAAGATATCTCGTTGACTTACCGTCAATTGTGGTCTTATTTTGCTAGAAACTCAGTGATGACACCCAGAAAGACTAGAATCATGAAATCTCGTCCACCGTGGTTCAACTCGAACGCCAGCTGTGAATTCCATGACGGAGTAATGGGGCATTCAATTGAAGAATGCATGGTATTCCAAGAGAAAGTTCAAGAGATGATCGACGACATAGTGTTGACCTTCAAACAGAACGTCGTTGCATTGACGAATACAAAGACTTAAAAATCCAAGAGAAAGGCTTGTCTGGCTTTTCACTTTATTTGCTTATGTGTATTTTCATTTCTTTGATTTATAAAAGCATGTTTGGCTTGTAAGAACTTGTTATTTTGAATAATTAATGCAATAAAATATTTGTCTTGAAGAAATCCATTTGTTTTCACTCGTAAAATGTTTTTCATAATTTACAATGCCAAATTTACCTAATTTTTTTCTCGCTTTAATAAAGAATTGGAAAGAGGATGACGAAGTAAATTGCGAGATCTTTTGTTGTATGCTTTCGAATAAAACCTTACTGATGATGTAAGGCATTGTTTCAAACCTCTCAAACACCAGAGATATGAAGCAATTAATTTCTCTTTAACCCTTTTCAACCTCATTTTAACCTGGGGCAGGGCAATTTTCAGTCAGCTTGATTGAACGCTTAAAACTTTCAAAAAGATAGTAAACTTCCAAAATGGGTGGGTACAAATAAGCTTTGACCCTTATTCCTTTGTTTTACAAATCGTAAACCAAACAGATATAATCTTTAGAAGTCCTAATTGAAGTAAGGTTTGTTTCAAAAGCATACTCAATGAGTCAACATTTTCTGACTCCTATGAGCTATGCTCAATTTGACGATTGGCTTTATAAAATAAATCGATATCCTAACTAGTGATTTCGGTCACAAGTTATTATGATATCTCTTTTCAAAACTTCAAGACAAACGCGTGTTGCATTAACAGTTTCGAAATTAATATTTTTGACTTGCTAACTTTGCTTGATATCTTAGAAAGATTACGTGAAGACATCACTGATTAAAATTTGAAGACTCTGTTGACCTGGGGCAAGTCATTTCCAACTGGTTTGTTCTGTGCAAATTTGACTTCGCCTAAAGAGTTATTTTTGAAGACTCAATCATAATACCGTCAATCTGGGCCAGTTACGTTGAGATTCAACAAATCTCTCCAAGAGTTCGAAAATAGTGGGGCAACTGGACCCCACGTTCTTTGCAAAACCCTCTTGGGAACGACTTCATCTCGTAACCATGTGACTTGGGGCATCTTAGAAACGAAGATTATCTTATCCACTCATAACAGCTTTTGTTCAAAATGGTGACTACCATTATGCAGTTCATCAATGCAAAAGCACCTTGTTCTTACAACAATCTTCATGTCTCCGATAAATTTTACTCCAAGTGGTCATGACTTGTCTTTGATGAATCTTTTTTTTTCTTTCAATGCAAGAATTCTCCAGACAATGACCTGAGAGTCCCCGGTGATTTGCTCAACTTCACTTCCCCAATGAAGTGGGTGATATTCTAATCCTCAGCAAGTCTTCTTAACTTCACCTTCCCAGTGAAGTGGATGTTATTTTTACTCCTCAATGGATCTTCTACAAACGCCAATCTTCCCCAGTGAAGCGGATGTTTATTCCATCCCCATTTGAAGTTTCGACCCCAGCTTGTTCAAACAAATTTGTTAACCCAGGTTTCCCCATTTGAAGTGGATATTTATTTTATCTCTTGTGAAACCTCAGTTTGGGCATCCCCGTCTACAACTCCAGTAAGAATCTCTCCAGTAAAGCGAATATTTATTTTATCTTTGGAGTTCTCCAGTTATGAGTTTGATTCGACCCCAGGAGATCTTTGCTCTCATCTTCAACAAGATAATTATGATTCATCCTGACAAATTCTTCAATGTAAGATCAAAATGTTATATCCCTAAGTGGAATGTTCTCTATTCCCCATAGAAGCTTTGAAGCCCTGAAGCAGGATTGTGATCCCATATTTGGTTCTCAACTTGTCCTTAGTAGTACTTCTATCTTTAAAGGTTGGTCGGATGTTTGTTCCGAGATGTTTATTTCATCTTCATTTGCCTCTGCTCGTTTGTTTTGTCAGCATAAGCATGCACATAGCATATAGATAGATAGCATGACATGTGCATTTTTGCATCTTTGTGTTTGTTTCTTCTGTCGCTTTGGCCGTGTTTTCCCCAAGTGACTGGGTGTGTCCTCTCCTTCCAAGTAGAGTTGTCAGCCCTAGGCATAAAGAGCATAATATTTCTAATTCCCCACTGAGTTCGATCCTCGTAGAAGACGGTTGCTTTAGTTGAATCCCATTTGAGTTCATACCTCAATGGCCGAGTCTTGCTTGACAATTTCTCTTCAGTTATTTCCTAAATTGAACTTCGGTCCCTGACAATCACATTTTGGGTATCTCTGACTTTTTGAACCCAGAATAAGAGTGCATTTATTTTTCATTTTGCTCCCCAGGAAGAATCCTCATGGAGATCATCATTGAAGACGGATGTTCCCTCAACGATGTTACAATATTTTCTCAACAACTTATATTTGGACTACAAGCAACCTCTTTATTTGAGCAACTCGTTTTGATCAAGTTTTCTATTAAAAAACGACAAATGACAGTCTCCTCAAGACAGTTTGTCCATCCTTATCAAGATTATCAACTCTTCAAATGGCATTTCTTCGGAAATTCACCAGAGAAATTTGTCGAAGACCTTACAGATATTTCTCTTTATTTGAGAGTTTATACTTCCAGAGTTTCATACATATTTTACAGCTACAACAAAGTTACTTCTCAGGGATGTATTCCCCGGTGATTTTGTTACACAAGTTTATTTCCATCAAATGGCATCTCTCCCGAGAAGTTTGGTGAAGTTTTGATCTATCTTTATTTGAGAAGATATAGTTGCAAATCAATCGACTTACATCTCTTCTGAAGATCCCCGGTGAAATTATACAATCTCCGAAACATTATGGATTACCACTGAAGTCTTCTATCTCCAGTAAATTCCAATTCCCCTGTGAAGATGCTCTCACGAGTATTCATCATTCCAGGAATAAACTGAGACCTGTTCATGGCACACAAACTATGAGGCGTTGGGGAAGTTTATTTCAAGAAACTGAGACTTGTTCATGGCACACAAACCATGAAGCGTTGGGGAAGTTTATTTCAAGAAACTGAGACCCGTTCATGGCAAATAAACCATGAAGCGTTGGGGAAGTTTATTTCAAGAAACTGAGACCCGTTCATGGCACACAAACCATGAGGCATGGGGAGGTTTATTTCAAGAAACTGAGACCCGCTCATGGCACACAAACCATTAGGCGTGGGGAGGTTTATTTCAAGAAACTGAGACCCGCTCATGGCACACAAACCATGAGGCGTGGGGAAGTTTATTTTAAGAAACTGAGACTCGTTCATGGCACACAAACCATGAAGCGTTGGGGAGGTTTATTTCAAGAAACTGAGACCCGTTCATGGCACACAAACCATGAGGCGTGGGGAGGTTTATTTCAAGAAACTGAGACCCGTTCATGGCACACAAAGCATGAGGCGTGGGGAGGTTTTACCATTTTCAAGCGGATTACTCAACTGAAGGTTTCTCGCCGGACATCTAGCTACTATAATTTTGACGATATCACTATACCGTTATTCTTTGAAGATTCCCCAGTGATGCCTGTTTTCCTTTCACCGTGGAGTCCCATTTCGTCGAGCTTTTTTTCTTTCGCTGTTCCCTATGTTTCTCGTGGGTGGTGTCTCATTTCCCCCGGTGACACCTTTTCCTCACAGGATCTTCTGTCTCGCATTTCCATATCATTGCATATCATATGCATTTTGTGGCATCTTAGGGCCAAAAATTCATGCAATGTTTGTATTTAAGTCCCTCATATCTCATCGATACGAAGATTTCAATCTTCATATCTCCGGATAGAAGAAACTTAAATAGGGGCATCTGTCACACCCTAATTTTTGACCATAAGATCCCACCTCCTTGTGTTTATTCTTGCTTGTTTTATTTTACTTTTGTGTACATGCTTTATTACTAACTAGCTTATGCAGACGCACCCAAACTTCATATAGAGATTTGGGCTCCGCTTCTAGAACTCTTTCTTCATCCTTAGGTCGCTATTGGATCAACCCCTCGAGGATATCTTGGATGAACTATCCAGCTACTGGTTGCGACATCTAGTTTGAGCAATTAAGGGTATTTTGAGATATGCATGTTGGGTTTGGAAGAGAAGTCGGGTAGATGCCCTAAAAGCAATTTGTTTTTGATAAGGAAGATGAGGAATTAAAATATAACAAAGTGGAAGAACTAAGTTTCATACTCTAGTCCAAATTTCCATATTTTACTCACAGGCCAGTACTCGTTGGAATTCAAGTCCTTAGATGCATGGACTCAGGTTTTGAATTTACAAAACTATTTGATTCCGAAATCAAAAATCAAAGTTTACGCGATACAAGGAGTCCGAGTTGCATTTACAAGCTCAAGTAAATCTCAGCGTAAGTTGATAAAGGAAGTTGGTTTTGTCACGGATTAAGGATTTCGGCAAAGTGTTCATTTGGGTTTTATCAGATTCAAACTCAAATTATTCATCGGAGGGCTCAATTTTTGCTTAGTCATTCAAGAATTGGTACACTTAAGGTTGAACTGGTATAAAGCTGACATTAATTAAGGACTGTTACTGCCACTACAGGTGAGAACTATGCCAATCAAAGTAACAATTACATTTAAAATATCATCACAGCAACATACCAACTATATTTTCACATTTCAAAAAGAGAACATTACTTTGAGATAAAGTGAACACATAGATCCAGAATTTACATAGGAGTATCATTCATAAGGGTTGTTGATAGTCTAAACCAAGGGACCTGACTAATACAAACCAAACCAAGAAAATTACAAAAAGGATCCAAGTTCAATTATTAACATAATCCTACTTTACACCTTGGGAATGTGCCATATCAGTTTACAGAGTATTCCTCGCTCTTTTCCCTCTCGCATACCAAGACCGTGACGCACGTAATGCCGGCGTATGTAAAGCCCAGTTGCCTCGCGATGAATCAAAACTCCGAAAAGCATAAAGCTACCATGTTCGAACAAGAACCATTTCAACGGCCAGCACCCAAAACCATGCAGAGTGTAACACCGTGAGAGGTGTTACCCCATATATGCTGCCATTTTCTTTTAGTAAGACAGAACCAGGCACCAGCCACCTGCATCAAGTGTACACGAGATAAGACATAAACAGTAGTGGAATCGTAAAAGAGAAACCACGGAGGATGAGATAATTCGAACCTTCATGTGGAATAGCAGACATGTGAAATCCTGAGAGAGTACGAGAACTTGGGCTTTCTTTTTGGTCACCTGTTTACAACACTTGTCGTTAAAGAATTAACTTGGAGATTAGAAAGAGATAAGTGAGCCCTCAACTTTGAATCATCACCAGGCAGAAGTTCGAGCGACCGGAAGGGCAACGGAAGACGTCGCCAGCTTCCGGCAAAACATCAAAACGATTTCGGGCAAGAGCATCGTGAACACCAAATAGTATCAAAGACAACAGTGGAAATTTCTATTCCTCTTTGGTTCAGGCAGAGCGTCATCACTACCGAATGAAACCCTTTCTCGACGACATCAGATAGGAAGCTTCCGAACTTAGGCAGTTTCCTGAAAGAAGAAGAAGGATGTTAATATGGTCCAAGAATAAATCTGAAATAACCATTCCTCCAAAACAGGGTAACCAACAATAGCCAACAAACGTGTGCAAGTAAAGAAGGAAATAAACTCATCGGTTATTAAACCATTCTCAAATTCAATTCAGATTGGCATTAAATACAGATTGTGAGAATCATAAGGCAGTCTAGGTATTAACGGAAAGTTTGAAGTGGGAATAGAAACTAATCAGACAAGTTTCGAGCAAATCAATTATATTTCATTTCTTGCCAAAACCGTATCCAACATGCTTATATGAATTTGGAAAGGAATTCATGGGGGTTTAATTAGAAGAAAAAAGTTCACAACTATAAAAAAAGGCCATTAGAATCAAACCAAAAAAAATGAAATCGTGGAATTCAAAAACAGCCACAAAATCCCCAAATCGGAATCCTCAATCGAAAGGAAGAGAACTTATCTTCTTCACCATCGAAACCGGCCATCCATCAAAACCTTCCATCCACATCCACCGCCGTAACGCCTTGACTTCCACCCTCTCCATTCTTCGCGAGCCGCCATTCAAAACCTGCGAAAAACCCATTTGCAAACTGTGACATTTTTGTTAACATTTGACACTTTGTTATTTTATTGTTTGATTTATGTAGGAACAGAAGATGAGAACAAGAAAGAAGAGAAGACGAAATAGAGGCGCAGTGAGGACAAATGAGACAAAATCGTAATTAGGAGGGAGAGAATCGTGAGTGTAATCGAAGGAGAAGCGAACGAGATTGAAGAGGAAGCAGAGAAAATGGGAGAGAGAAGAACGACGGATGAGGGTTTAGATTTGGGATTAGAGTTTCTATTGTACTTTCTGGATAATTTATTTTGTAATATAATCGCACACACACATCCCCTTCGGATCTATCACGCACTCACGGGAATCAGCCGTTCACCTCCATTGGCCTCACATCACGCGGTCACAATACATCCTCACGGTACAACCCATGCACCTGATCCTCACCGAACCCGTCCGCCTCTAACCCTTCATTATCTCATCTTAATCTGTCTTAATTACACCCAATCATCACCCCTTTTGAAAATTTAATTAACAAAATAACTAATTAACCTTTTTTCTAACAGCTTTCAACTAAAAAAAAACCTTTTAACTAACCATTAAATTATCAACTATTAATTAAATCCTTATTTTAATCAACCCTCTAATTAAACAACTTTTATATTTAAGTAATTTATTTGCTATTTAATCTAATTTATCAATTTAATACTTTTTTATATATAATAAGATTACGCATATTCTTAATTAAAAAAATCCCTTTTTATGATAAGTGACCTTTTATCAAAATAAACCTATTTAACTTTTTAATTTAATAAAAAAACTATTTCATAATTTAAAGAACTTATATTCATTTATTAATAATAATCACTAAAAAAACTATTTTAATAAGAGAAATTTTTGATTAAATATTAATAATATCTCTTTTAGAAAAAAAAACTTATTTTTATTTAATAAATCTTTTACTTGTTTCTAACTAGCAATTTAAGTAATTCAATCTCGTAGAACCGACTCGAATATTCACAATTCTCACACTTGTATGTTTTAGCACTTTTACTTGTCTGTATGCTTTTACTTTATCCGCCATTTATCTTTATCGCATTGCATAATGTCCAAAGGAAGAATCTGCGCATGACTTAACACTTGTGCATATGCATCTTATCTTGCATCATTTTCCCCATTCAATCCTTTATCCTTTTCAAGTTGATCACGGCCCAGCCCGATGGTACACAATAAAGGCCCAATACGATTTAAGTAAGCCGACCGAGCACGTGACCCCCCGACGAGCAGGGCATGCTCTCGTCGAGCAGAGCAGCGTGCCTCAGGACGCTCTCGGTGTTCTCTCCTTCGCGGGGAGGCGCTGCCAACCACTGTCCCCCGTCGGGCAGAACAGCCCTCCGCGGGCAGAATCTCCATACCAACAAGCAGGACGATATGTCTCCCAGCGCCCTCGTGTGCTCCCCTCCGCGGGGAGAATAGCACACCTTCAGAGAACCTCGCGAGCTCCCCTCCGCGGGGAGAACAACGTGTCATGCTCACGTTCTCCACGTGCTCCCCTCCGCGGGGACACGTCATCCACCAACTGCCCACCCCCGAAAGAGCTTCTCAACCCACTTTCCGGAGACCACGAGACAGTTGGACTAGGGCGAAGACCACGTCCTGGTATTCACTATGCCACGTAAGCCCTAGCAGTCACCTGAGTTGGGCCTGACCATCCAGCCCAACACAAGTGACCGTTGGCCCAGCGTTGGGGTCTCCCTATAAATACTCTCTTCCACAAGAGGGTCTGGTAATTCATTTCTTACCCCATTTCTGTATTTGCTCTCACTCTGCCCAATTCCTTACTTTGGCATCAGAGTGTCTTGCAGGTACACCCCCTTCTCCTCCTCATCATCGGTGAACATGTAGCAGTCCAACAGAGTGTGGCCAACCCATGATCCCCTTCTGATCAGGTCAGATCAGTGGCGCCGTCTGTGGGAACAGAAACTTCCCCGTTACTCCGAGCAAAAAACCAAAGTTTTACCAACACTCCACGATCATGGCTAGCCCACACCATGACGATGTCGTTCCCGACTTCATCTTCGCCCCTGTTGCGAACAGCAGCAAGCAAACGGAGACGTCCCGTCCACCGGAGACCGACGAGAGAGACGGTTGGACCGCCTCTCCTTCGTCCGCGGAAGCAGCACACCAGGATGTCCACCGACTCCGGAGCCCAGCAACGTTCCAGCTTGTTCCTGTCCCGACTGGAGCGGACCCGACTGTGGCCGCCCTCTTCGCGACCATCAACCAGACGAACCAACTGTTATTTCAACAAAACGCACGGATTGGCGCACTAGAACGCGAGGTCCCACCGAGGTCATCTCCGCGGGAAGACCAGAACGGGACCTCGAGGAACCCTTCACCTCGTCCCAGGGATCGGCGACCCCGGCTGGAGAGGCCCCAACTCGAAGCAGTGTGGGAGCGGACTAGATCCCCAACGAGACAAGTTCGAGGGAGACGACAAAACAGAGCAGAGCCACCGGCCAGGCCTTCGCGCGTCGAACCCCCGGTCAGGAGGTCGAGGCCTCGAAATCAGGTGCCTCCACCAAATGGCTCGTCTCCCCCTTGATCACCCAATTTCAGCGGCGAAGATGACTACAAGACTCCTCTATCCCGGGAAATCATGGTCTTCCCCATTCCCCACGGGATGGAGAAGCCCCTGACGCTCTCGACGTACGACGGCACCTCTGACCCAGACGATCACCTCGAAGACATCAAGGCCATTCTCGACTACCGATATGTTCGAGGGGCTATCAAATGCAGACTATTCCCGACGACGTTGAGAAAATGTGCCATGACATGGTACAAAAGTCTAGAGCCTGAATCGATTACGTCATGGAAGGTTCTGAAGGACCTGTTTTCGAAACACTTCACAGCATCTCGACGCCATCCTAAGACGGAAGCCGCACTCGGCGCTATAATCCAAGCTCCCGACGAGCCTCTCTGGAAGTACATCGAAAGATTCACACGGGAGGCGGTGCAGGTGATGACGTCAGACGAGATAAAGCGTTACCTAATGGAGCAGGGCCTGCGCCGCGACTCCAAATTCTACGAGGCCGTGGGCATACACCGGCCAGCCTCCCTACAGGACTTCCTCGACAGAGCCGCGCATTACATTTGGTTCGAGAAAACCCAAGCAGCCAACTCCGCCCGAGACACGCGAGACATAGAAGTCCCCCGCGGGCATCAAGAGGACGACTGAAATAGTAGGTAGCACTCCACCACAACAGCAGAGTCCTAAAACGCGAATTTCAGATCGGCGATTTAGTCTTGTGAAGAAACCAGAAAGACTCCCACGAGGGTAAACTAGTTGCGAACTGGGAAGGCCCCTACCGCGTCCGCGACAAGACGGAGCACGAGACCTACTATCTCGAAAACCTACACGGGGAACAACTAGCTCGACCATGGAACGCTGAGAAGCTAAAAAGGTACTACAGTTAAACACTGCCCGTGACGCCAAGGCGTCGCGACCACAGGGGGGCGACATGGTACTGCCGCACCTCCTCGCGTCTTCTAGAGACCAACAAAACAACAAGCCCTGTCTTTGTGTGCGCGGGCAGACGGCTCTGCTCGACGGAGAATCCCTTGATCAAGACTCCCCGTCGCTGTACTAGAATCGGCAGGACACCTAGCTCGCGATGGGACGTTCACGCTGCGGGGATAAACTACCCCCGAAACGGCCAGGTAACGAAACCGTTCAACAGACCAGTTCTCCACACTACCGGAAACAATTATCGTCGAGCTACCACCCCGGACAGGCCCAAAGACATAACGAACATATATTTCGAGCATACAAAAGTGCAGAAATAAAACGAGCATAACACCATGCAGAAACAAGACAAAGCGCACACTTAAACAAAATTCCATAATACGGGTACAAGCCCAAAAGTCAAAATGTTACAATAAACAGGCACAACCCCCAACTGTTGAGCAGGACCTTGGCTGCCAATCAGCCAGCCTTTGTCCTCTCATTCGTCGAGCAGAAGCTCTGTCGAACAGGACCTTGGCCGCCTAAGCGCAACTTTCTCAAGTCCTCGCTCTTCCACCGAAGAGCTTCGACTTGGGGGGATCTTGTTCTGGCCTGGGCCCCGATCTCACCTCGCGGCCCAGCCCGATGGTACACAATAAAAGCCCAATACGATTTAAGTAGGCCGAGCGAGCACGTGGCCCCCCGACGAGCAGGGCATGCTCTCATCGAGCAGAGCAGCGTGCCTTAGGACGCTCTTGGCGCTCTCTCCTTCGTGGGGAGGCGCTGCCAACCACTGTCCCCCGTCGGGGCATAACAGCTCTCCACGGGCAGAATCCCCATACCAACGAGCAGGACGATATGTCTCCCCACGCCCTCGTGTGCTCCCCTCCGCGGGGAGAATAACACACCTTCAGAGAACCTCGCGAGCTCCCCTCCGCAGGGAGAACAACGTGTCATGCTCACGTTCTCCACGTGCTCCCCTCCGCGGGGACATGTCATCCACCAACTGCCCACCCCCGAAAGAGCTGTCAACCCACTTTCCGGAGACCACGGGACAGTTGAACTAGGGCGAAGACCACGTCCTGGTCTTCACTATGCCACGTAAGCCCTAGCAGTCACCTGAGTTGGGCCTGGCCATCCAGCCCAACACAAGTGACTGTTGGCCAAGCGCTGGGGTCTCCCTATAAATACCCTCTTCCACAAGAGGGTCTGGTAATTCATTTCTTACCCCATTTCTGTATTTGCTCTTACTCTGCCCAATTCCTTACTTTGGCATCAGAGTGTCTTGCAGGTACACCCCCTTCTCCTCCTCATCATCGGTGAACAGGTAGCAGTCTAACAGAGTGTGGCTAGCCCGTGATCCCCTTCTGATCAGGTCAGATCACTACCCCATAAGGAGGACCTTTTTCTTTTATCTTTCACAACATAGATAAACTGTTACTCAACTTAATCAAACTTTTCTCCCCATAAGAGAAGTAGATGTTAGTCATCTTGACAATCGAGGAATAAATCTCCTGCCCCATAACACAATTGAGTGATGTAGATCTTTTCCGCTTGAGAGAGATAGTGGCATACTCGTCGACAATCCGAGTGTTTGAGCCCTTCT
Source organism: Lathyrus sativus (assembly GCA_963859935.3). Lineage (NCBI taxonomy): Eukaryota > Viridiplantae > Streptophyta > Magnoliopsida > Fabales > Fabaceae > Lathyrus > Lathyrus sativus. The sequence continues at coordinate 839,702,627 of OZ012735.1, forward strand.
CTCAAGACGATGCAAAGACCATCTCCTACAAAGTTGTGGTGGTTAAGTCGAATGTTCTCCATTAAGATGCAACTCGTATTTTCTCCTAGAATCAATCAATCATCAAACCTTATCCCTTTGGAACTTTGACCAACAGTCAAAAAGTTCCTTAAACCCTTTAGGGGGAACTACAAATACTCTGATTCCATTCTCGTCAGGATATGTAGGCACAAGATGCGACGTCTTGGCGAGTATACTTAGAATTAAACCACTAGGTCTTTCACCCTTAAGCAGATAACCGTTAGCAATAAATACTATTAAAACAAGAGGTTCCTGTAGAGTACTACAGAAACTTAGGATGTTAGCACCTTTCCTAAGTTTAACCAACCCCCGAACATATAACTCTCTAGCTTTTGCATTTGCATTGCATTGTGGGTAATTCGATCTTTTTCCCTTCCTTTGGAAAAATAAAAGACTGATGGTGAACCAATGAATTAAGATTCAAATTAATTAATAGTTTGACATCCAATTCTCACCGCGACAATGTTCAGTCAAAATCCAGTCGACTTCAATGAAAGATGGATTTGGATGGAAGATTGATGTAAAATGTGGAGTTCATAACTATAGTTTACATGATAGATTATAAGGTTATTCTTTTATTGATAGGTTGACCACAAATGAGAAGCAACATGTTGATTTAACAAAGAGACATGTTCCACTTAGACACATATTGATTTTCTTGCAAGAGTGAGATCTGGAGAATGTCGCTCGGATCACACAAATATATAAGCATAAAAGTATGTTACAAAAAGATATAAGAGGTCATATAAGTGAGATACAACATTTTTTTAAGCATATAGAGGACTTAAGATATGTTTACTATAGTAGAAAAATAGATGAGTCGAAAATTATGAGAGATGTTTTTTGAGCTCATCCAAATTCAGTTAAGTTGTTGAATATTCTCCTATTGTGTTAGCTATGGAAAACACTTCAAATACAAACAAATATAGACACCCTCTATTTGAAATTGTCGACATGAGATCAAGTGAGTTGACATTTGGTGTTGCATTTACTTATATGGAGTCTGACAACTACTTATGCATGTATTACCATCTGGGTATACTATGTCATTAAGTATTAAATTATGAAGTCAAAACATGAATATTAAATTATGTCATTAAGTTTTTATTTCATACGTCCTAAGATCACATAACTGATGAGAAATTAAACGTACGTATAAAAGTTAATGCATATAAGAAGTATAAACATAAACCAATGCGAACGAGAAATGTTCAAAACTTCAAATAAATCAGTAAATTATGGTCATCCTCGTCAGCACCAACTTGTCAAAGATAACGATGAAGCAAGGTAGAAACACAAGCCCAACTCATATAAGATGGTTTTACTTCGTAAACAGAAGTTGGCACTGTTAGAACACATATTGGTTCTTAATAATATCTTTATGTTTTGATGATAACTCTTATGAAATTTTGTATTCAAGAATTATATACTCTAAAATTTGTTTAAGAATGTTTGCTGCAGATATTAAAGTGAATATTATTCTGGAAGCAAATTAGATCTGAACATGAAAATATGCAAGGCTCTGAAGCGTCAGAAGTGTCTCTTAGAAGAATCTGAACGCTGCCTACAGAAGATTCTGAGCGCTGTATACAGAAGGATCTGAAGCAAAAGCTACAGAAGAATCTGAAGCAGAAGCCAGAAGCATCTGAAGCATTGAAGATTTCTGTATGAAGAGTTTCAAGCTTAGTTTATTTCAGAAGACTCTGATAGTACTACGCTGCCAGTACTGAGGATCTGATCCCAAACTCTGCTCTGAACAATTACACGCTGAAAGCATACTTGCTGCATTGCTCTGATTCAACAAACTCTAATGTACATCAGAAGACTCTGATCACTCAAGGCTCTAATGATTATTTGCTGAAACTTGTTGAAGAAGAATTCAAAGTTATGTTTGTTGGAATGGCCAAACGACTCTTTCCTCATTTATGCTAGACACAAGAACACAGACAAAAAGGATTTTTCTGTGCATTCTAATTCTAGGAAAGGTCATGTGATGTGAAGACAAAAAGGCTCAGACCTTTTCAGTACACAGCCTTCAACGTGAAATACTTCTTGGACCTCTGTGCCTATAAAAGCAAGACTCCATTACTCTTCTTCAGTTGACAAAATCTTTAAAAGAAATTCATTACAAGCTCTCATACAAATATTTATCTTGCTGAATTTATTTCTAAGTTCTTAAATCTTAAGTGTAAAATCACAGTTGTGATATAGCTTAATTAGAAGCATTTAAACACTTGTTTTATTCTTACATTTGTTTGTAAAAGATCCTTAAGAAGATCCAGTTGGGATCAGTAGTTCTTAAGAAGACTAAGAATAGTTGCTCTTAGTGCTTGCTATTGTAATTAGTTGATTAATAGTCGATTAAGTCCTTGTTGAAAAAGGCAAATCACTCTTGATTGGGTGGATTGAAGTAGTTGAGTTCAACGAAGCAGGATAAAAATCTTTGAGTTTTTATTGCCATAAGTTTTTCTATATACTTATTCAACCCCCCCTTCTAAGTATTTTCTCACCTTCAGTTGACATCAGTGCTCCGGTTCTGTGTGTGCTACCACTTCACAGTGACAGAAAAGATCCAGTGAGAAAACTTTGATATATATTTGGTTGTTATTATGGCTGAAACTTCAACATCTAACAATAACAACAGATATGAAGAAAGAGAAAGAATCAACACAAAACCCCATATGTTTGATGGGGAGAAATTTGATTATTGGAAGGACAGAATAGAAAGTTTCTTCCTTGGTTATGATGCTGATTTATGGGACTTGGTCATTGATGGGTATGTTCATCCTACTGATGGGGATGGCAAGAAAGTTGATAGAAAATCAATGACTGAAGCTCAAAAGAAGGAGTTTAGGAATCACCATAAGGCTAGAACAATATTGTTAAATGCAATATCTCATACTGAGTATGAGAAGATCACAAATAGAGAAACTGCATTTGACATGTTTGAGTCTTTGAAGATGACTCACGAAGGAAACCTTCAAGTTAAAGAGACCAAGGCTCTGGCGTTAATAAAGAAGTATGAAGCGTTCAAAATGGAAGAATATGAGTCTATAGAAACTATGTTCTCTAGATTTCAGATCCTTACAGCTGGTCTAAAAGTGCTGGACAAAGGCTACTCAACGGTTGATCATGTGAAGAAGATCATCAGAAGCTTGCCTATCAGATGGAGACCTATGGTCACTGCTCTGAAGCTTGCTAAGGATCTGAACAAGATCACTCTGGAGGAGCTAATCAACTCACTAAGGAGCCATGAAATTGAACTTGAGGAAGATGAGCCTCAAAAGAAAGGTAAGTCAATTGCCTTAAAATCTAACAAATCTGTGAAAGCTTTGCAGGTGTTAGAAGAAAGCTCTGAAGAATCTTCTGAAGAAGAAGAAGATGAACTGTCCTTGCTATCCAGAAGAATCAACAGACTCTGGAAGCACAAGCAGAGGAAGTTCAAGAACTTCAAAAAGCCAGATCAGTGCAAGGAGTCCTCTGGACCAAAAAGATCTGGAAAGAAGGAAGTTGTTTGTTTTGAATGCAAACAACCTGGTCATTACAAAAATGAATGTCCAAAGCTTTAGAAAGAAAAGCCCAGAAGAAAGCCTGAGCACAAGAAGAAGGTTCTAATGGCAATTTGGGATGACTATGATGAATTTGGATACTCATCAGAATCAGAAGATGAATGCGCCAACATGGCTCTGATGGCAGGCATTGAAGATCAGAATGAAGAATCCTCTGGATCTGAGTCTGATTCTGAATCTGACTCAGAAGAGGTACTTTCTGATCTCACTAGGGAAGAGCTTATTAAAGTCTTATCAGAAGTCTTGAAAAATTATAATCAGATTAAGCTCAAATGCAAGAAGCTTAAGTGCAATCTTGGCTATGAGAATAATCTGTTAAGATCAGAAGTTGCTGAGCTAAAAGAAAATAATTTGAAAATGAAAGCCAATTTTGAAAAAGCTCAACAAAATTCTGAATCTGAAAGTAAGTCCAAATGCAAAAACATTTTAGAAGAATATGTCTTCATCTTTCAAAAGTTTCTTGCTAAAAGCATAAATAGAAGCAAGATGGCTTCAATGATCTATGGGGTTAGCAGAAACAACAGGAAAGGAATTGAATATGAATCTTCTTCTGGAAAGGATTTAAATCCAATGCTTGTTGATAAACTTGTTATTAAGAAAACTCTCTTATACTCTCACTTCAAGTTTGGTCATCTGAATGACATTAAACACACACGTTCTGATCAGAAAGTTCCTGTGTTTAAGCCAAAAGTAAGTTCGAACAAAACTGTTGTAAAAAGACAGAAGTTCATACCAACTTTCAAGGCAACTAACCAAAAAGGACCCAAAAAGATCTGGGTACCTAATGATAAGATAATCCCTGTTGCATATGTATTTAGCAGAAAAGTTAAGACGCCAGTCATGGTACCTGGACTCTGGCTGCTCACGTCACATGACGGGAGAAAGGTTTATGTTCCAAAGCCTGGAGCTTAAATCTGGAGGAGAAGTGAAGTTTGGAGGGAATCAGAAGGGCAAGATTATTGGCTCTGGTACTATTGGCAATGGTAACCTTCCCTTTATATCTAATGTTTTACTTGTAGAAGGATTAAAGCATAATTTATTGTCCATAAGTCAATTAAGTGATAATGGTTATGATATAATCTTTAATCAACAATGTTGTAAAGCTGTTAGTCAGAAGGATGGCTCAATCCTATTTAATGGAAAGAGGAAGAACAACATTTACAAAATCAATCTTTCAGAACTTAAAGTTCAAAATGTTAAATGCCTCTTGTCTGTTAATGATGAGCAATGGGTATGGTGTCGCTACCGCGAAAATAAGGTGTCGGCAAAACAGAAGAGTCGCCACCTCTCGTTATTTATCCCTTAGAACAGGAAAGGAAACGATCGGAAAAACCTGACGAAAAGGTATAAGACAAGGTCTCGCAACCATTGTCTGGGTTCGGGAGTCGGTTACGCAAGGGGAAGGTATTATCACCCCTCACGTCCATCGTACTCGATGGGATCCATGCTTGTTGTGTTTATATGACGGGTTAGTTTTACTATCTACCTATCAAGGCCGGTCTGAAAAAGAAAAGAAAATGACTCGGCAAAGTGTCGCACTTTATGCCTACGTATTCTCATCAGAGAATGAGAAATCAGAGTCAACGTAGTTCGCCTAACTACGAGTAACGGGGAAGGTGGCTCGCCAATATGTCAGTATTGTGCCTACGTACTCTCAACAGGTATGAGAGATCAGAGCTTACGTAGTTCGGGATAATACGGATTACGGGTGTTTAGATTTATCTGTTTTTCCGAGTAGAGTTAACAAACAGTTCCAGCAGTTTGGCGTACGCAGCTCGACCCTTGGAGACTTAGGCGTTACCGTTTGCGGTAGAACTGAGAGTTAACGACACTATTTTCTTCAGAAAAGCTTCCTTTGAATTATGGGCCCACGAGGCAAAAAGGTTTGAAGTTTGTTTTCTGTCTTTTACGGAAGAAGTGTTTTTTACGGGTGTTTGCAACCAATATCGCACTAGAGACTATGACCTGAGAGTGAATGCGTCGCATGTCACCCAAAGGGTGCCATGCTAAACATCCAAGCTGTTGAAAAGAAACTCTCCAATAACCCTTTCTCAAGTAGCTTAAGGCTCGTAACGTATGACGTTAGTTAACCTTTATTACTGTATTTTAATTTGTTTTGAGATGAGAAGAGAGAACAGGCTCAACTAAGGGGAGACTATCAAGTCCTAACAATTGTCATGCCAAGGATTCATCCTACGGTTGAGGTTTGAAACAGGGAACTCCTATAAGTTATCATGCATAGGTTTCAACCTAAAGTTCTAATCATCACTTCCTTATCAAAGGAAGTGAGATTCCTAGGGGATCATGTCAATGATAAACAGAAGCAAATAAAGCATCAGCTTAAACAGTAAACAGTAAACAATTGTAAAATGCATGCAATGCAAGTGAGGGAGGAAGTGTGTGTGGGGCATCAGCCTCCACAAGCTCATCTCAACCTCAAGCCAAGTATGAATAATTGCAAACATAAAGGAAAATAGAATGCCATCAAGCAAATCACAAATCACACAGGCAAGGGAGCAGAGCTCTACCGAATATCAGCAAGCAAAGCCATACAGTAAAAATACAAGCAGAGGGAGAAACTCAACCTCTAATGCAATACAAGCAAGGGGAGCAACTCAACCCTTAGTATGCTCTTAGGCTTACTCAACTACATGACCTAATCTAAATGCATCACACCAATCAAGTCACAGCAATACAGTTGCACAGAAAGAAAACAGACAGTCAAGAAAGCAAATCAACAGCTTCACAGCAAAGCAATCCTTTGACAGCAATCCAGTCCACAGTCCGTAACTGTTCTTCAAGTCCATCATCTTCAGGGGAATGAAAGAGGTACTCCATCTTCAAGCTTCAATCTTCAATAGGCTCCACCAAGAATGAAGAGAATTAATAAGATGATTGTTTGATAATGGGAAGCAGACAGGAGACCAAAGAAATCCCATCTGACACTCAACCAGTCATCAGAGAGAGGCATCCTCAAAAGTTCTACTCATTGTAAATGTCACACATCCCTCCAAAGGAGATATGAGACTTTAACATGAGGACTTTGAATCATAGGATGAGAATAGAAGGTGAATGAAGTCAACCATTATTTGAAGAAAAATCTATTTCTAAAGCTCTCAACTAAAACCCTATTCTTACAAGCTACTCAAAGCTAACAAAAAGAAAAGCAAAGCTCCAATCCAAGCTCCACCAGCCACTTCACACAAGCTTCATCATGTCCATGATATCCTCCAATGAGATCCAGAAGCCCACTATGCAAGGAAGCCCAACTTTGAGTCCATTCCAAATCAATCATCAACATTGAAACACCAAATGAACTACCAACTAGAATATTCTATCAAAAATATCAAAAAACATTCTAAAAATATAATTAATTTTCTATGGGAAAATGCATTTTCTAATAACCTACAGTTAAAAAATCAAGACCTAATTCAATCTCTAAGTCCTCCAATAAAATCCTAAACCTCAAGGTATCACAACTAAACCCTAAAAGGGAACTCCTAAAGTTCTAGTCCTAAAACAACAGCTAAATTCATCACAAAAATGTGAGAAAAATCTCAGAGGAGCATGCATATCTAACCTAGTCACAAGCCAAAAACCCAGCCAAGAAACTATACCAATTGCTAAAAAAAAATTCAACAAACAGATGAAGCAATTATTACAATTTTTATGTCAATAAAAATGTAGAAAAATCTAATAAAATGAAAATAAATGCTACTCATGATTTTTTATTTCTAAAATTTCTAGACACATTCAAGATTCAGAGAAAAAAAATCTCAATATTTTATGATCAATTTTCATATTTTTTATGAATTAAAATCACACAATCATAAAACAAGAATTAAAAGAAAACAAAATTACAAGAAATGAAAGGAGGGTGCAGTCAGCAACACAATTCAATTCAACGCGCTTGGGCCCAGGGCCTGGGGGGTGCCATTAGCAGGGAGGGCGCTAGGCCCATCTGAATATCAATTCAGTTCAAGGGAAATAACCAGGGAGGGGGTGCGCTGAGTAAGCAAATCACATTTAAAATCCACCTTGGGCCTGTATGAGGGGTGGAGATAGTAACTGATGCCAAGCCCAACGCCTTGTGAATCCCTCATGTTCAAATCAGTTCAGAAAAAATTAAAAGAAAAAGTGCACACGCCAGGTATCGAACCAACGCGTTCTTGGTTTACACAGCAAAGCACACGAAAGCCTGAGTTTCCATAAACCAAACGCTGCGTTTTGAGGTGGGGGTATGTGGCGCAACAAGAGCGCTTGGATGAGGGTACCAGGTCAAATTCTCAACGTGAATGGATGGTGAAGATTTCATCTTCTCCATTTAAACTTCTGCAACTTACAAAATTCGCGCGCAGCCATGGCCACTGCCGGTGACTTCTCTGGTCACCTTGCACAACCCTAAGTCTCTCTACAATCATCCAATCGTCACGAGTTCTACATGAAATTTGTCCAGAATTTCACCAGGAATCTAACCATACCACTTATTCGCTCTAAAAATGCAAGGATCTTGAAATCACAATCTCAACCGAAAATGGAATTAATCCTAAATTGTCTCTAATCATGCAATTGATCATCCTAAATCCATCTACACATCATCCTGATCCTAACCACCTAGGAAATGCTATCTAACACTGCCTAAATTATGAGTAATCAAGAAATTCACCAACCTGTGTTTGAGCTTGCAACAGAGATGGTTCTTGCACGATTCAGCCTCCACAAAAGTGCAGATTCACTCCAAGATGCTTGATGAAGGTGATGAAATCCTCAATTTGCTTTGATATGCTCTTGAACTCCAAAATGAAATTTCAATTTCAAGCTTCTTTCTCCAATTCTCTCCAATGGCTTCTCCATGAAAATGAGCACTAGAAGCTTCCAATTCTGTTCTAAATCACTTTTATATTCTGTTTCAATGGGTTGGAGGCCCAGACCAAGCCCACTTATGCATTTTGGATTTTCATTTTTCTTCCAAATTTCCAATGTGGATATGTGCCTCCAAGCTTTGTTCATACTCCAAACTCAGTCCCAATCATTCACTTAAGCCTTGTGGAGTGTAATGAAGTGGTTTCCCACCCTTGATTTCAATCTATGGAGTATGTGGGATATGTTTCTTATTTGTGAAGCAACCTTCCAAATGGCCATGTTATGGACTTCAAATCAAAAATGTAATAGTGTCAATCTCTTTAGAACATCAATTCCATTCAAATTGACCACAATTTTGACTTGAAACCAAGTTATTCTCAATTGTTTTGAATTTTCTCATTTTAATTCATTAAAATGGCCTTTTATGAACTTTCTTCCACCAATGCTTGATATAATCCATATCAATGGACACTTGATACTTAGACAAGCTTAAAACATCATTTTGAACAACTTTCATGTTGAACAAAAATCCATTTGAGGATTGCAAGATGGTGAAATTGACTTATGATTCAAAATGACCTGTAATGCCCAAATACCTAAAATACCCTTGACTTGTCAAAGCCATAACCTGAGTTCTATACATCCAATCATAGACTCCTAGCACTCTATGTAAATCCAAGAGAATAAGGAACAACATTCATGTTGACCAAAAGTTCATAGGAATCATCCTTCTAGGGCAAAAGTGTCATGTGAGTTGGGTAACTTTCAAGCTCCAAATTCACATGTCTCAGATGACTCGTAGCTTGTCTGGCTCATAACTTGAGTTCTATAAACCCTATCAAGGACTTCTAGTACTTAAATTAAATCTAAGATCATGATATACAACAATCATGTTGGGGTCAAGATGAGATGAATATCATATCTTAAGTTAAATAGTCTTGAAGTCAGGGGTCCAACCAGGGGGTTTTACACTGTCAAGTCTTAGAAACCCTAGCCTGAAACTTCTCAAACTCTTCAATCATGATGAGTTAACCTTGGAATCATCCTTAGAACATCTTAATGTATCAATCCATTATCACATGGCTCTTGGATTAGGTCTCAACCTACTTCAAATCATCAGTTGACTTAGGGTTGACCCAGTCAAACCCTAGCTGCACCACTCATGGCTGAGGCTTCTTAATCTTGCACAATGACCTGTCTAGGCCTCAAAGTGATCTTCAACACTTCTCATGAGCTCTCTCAAGACCTCAAGTCCATCTCCATGACCTCAGAATCATCTGATGGCTTCCCACAACTCTCAAGTTAGGAGACCTACACTCTTGGTTTCAACCACTCTCTCTGAGGATCTTTTACTTTCTCTGACAAGGATATCAACCCTTATACACCTGAATAACCTTCTTAGCTAGCTTCATAGTCTTGTATAGCCATTTATTGGTAACCATACCTCTTGATCTCTTGCATATATGTCAATGAAATGCAAATGATAATGCTAATGTGAATGAAATGAAACACAAGCTAGGTAAAGAAAAGTTTGGCAAATTTTGGGGTGCAACAGCTGGCATAGAAGATTGAGGCATATTAATATGAGATGTATATCTCAGATTAATAAACTCAATCTAGTCAGAGGACTTCCTAAGCTGAAGTTCAACTCAGATGCTCTTTGTGAAGCATGTCAAAAAGGAAAAATTTCAAAATCTTCTTTTAAATCTAGGAATGTCGTTTCAACCTCAAGACCATTAGAATTACTTCACATTGATATGTTTGGACCAGTGAAAACTGCATCCATCAGAGGCAAGAAGTATGGATTAGTCATTGTTGATGACTACAACAGATGGACATGGGTAAAGTTCTTAAAACATAAGGATGAGTCACATTATGTGTTCTTTGACTTATGCAAACAAGTCCAGAATGAAAAAGATTTTAAAATTATTAAAGTCAGAAGTGATCATGGTGGTGAATTTGAAAACAAATATTTTGAAAAATATTTTAATGAAAATGGCATTGCTCATGATTTTCCCTGTCCTAGAACTCCACAACAGAATGGAGTTGTAGAGAGGAAAAATAGAACTCTGCAAGAAATGGCCAGGACCATGATCAACGAGACTAATCTGGCAAAACACTTTTGGGCAGAAGCAATAAACACAGCTTGTTACACTCAGAACAGAGTGTTTGTAAGACCTCTTCTGGAAAAGACTCTCTATGAATTGTGGAGGAACAGAAAGCCCAACATTTCATATTTTCATCCTTTTGGATGTATTTGTTATATGTTGAACACTAAAGAGAATCTTAACAAGTTTGATTCTAAAACACATAAGTGTTTCATGCTTGGGTATTCTGAACGCTCTAAAGGCTACAGAGTATACAATATTGAAACACAGATTGTGGAGGAATCTATACATGTTAGATTTGATGATAAGCTTGGCATTGAAAAGTCATAGCAGTTTGAAAGTTCTGCAAATAGAGAAGTAATTCTCACAGACTCTAAAGGCTCAGAGGCAGACAAAGCTCAAGTGAAGGAACCAGAAGCAACGCCAGATGCAATTCCTTTGGCTTCTCAAATGAACAACTTGAACATTTCTGAAGAATCAACTGTTAGAAGATCATCTTCCAGAATCAAGGTCTCTCACCTAGAGGATGTGATCATTGGAAAGAAGGATGACCTCATTAGAACAATATCCTTCCTCAAATCATCTGAAGCATCATTATTTGGGTTGGTGTCAGTTATTGATCCAACTTTTGTGGGTGAAGCTCTACAAGACAATGACTGGATAATTTCCATGCAAGAAGAGCTCAATCATTTCACAAGAAATTATGTTTGGGATTTGGTTCCAAGACCAAAAGGATTCAACATAATTGGAACTAAATGGGTCTTCAGAAATAAGTTGAATGAAAAAGGAGAAGTTGAAAGAAATAAAGCAAGGCTTGTTGCTCAAGGTTATAGCCAGCAAGAAGGAATTGATTATACAGAGACTTATGCTCCTGTAGCCAGGTTAGAGTCTATTCGTTTACTCATTTGTTTTGCTGCACAAAATAACATCACTCTATATCAGATGGATGTTAAGAGTGCCTTTCTAAATGGAATTATAGAAGAAAAAGTCTACGTTCACCAACCTCCTGGTTTTGAAAGTGAAAAATTTTGAGAATATGTTTTCAAACTAAAGAAATCTCTTTATGGTTTAAAACAAGCTCCTAGAGCTTGGTATGAGAGGTTAAGCAATTTTCTTCTGGAGAAAAATTTCATCAGAGGCAAAGTGGACACAACTCTCTTTTGTAAAACATTTAAGAAAGATCTTTTAATTTGCCAAATATATGTGGATGATATTATATTTGTATCTACCAATGTTATGCTGGGAAAGGAGTTTGCTCAATGTATGCAGGCTGAATTTGAGATGAGCATGATGGAAGAATTGAGATTCTTTCTGGGAATTCAAGTCAACCAAACTCCAGATTGCACTTACATTCATCAGACCAAATATGTTAAAGAACTTCTGAAGAAGTTTAACATGACTGATAGTAAGATGGCAAAGACTCTCATGTATCCAACAAGTACACACTTGGTAAGGAAGAGGTAAGTAAGAAAGTAGATCAGAAACTCTACAGAGGTATGATAGGATCTCTTCTCTACTTAACTACTTCTAGACCTGATATTTTATTCAGTGTATGCTTGTGTGCAAGATTCCAATCAGATCCCAGAGAATCTCACTTAACAGCTGTTAAGAGGATTCTAAGGTATCTGAAAGGTACTTCTAATGTGGGTTTGTGTTACAGAAAATATGATGATTTCAAATTAGTTGGATTCTGTGATGCTGATTACGCTGGAGACAGAGTGGAAAGAAAAAGTACTTCTGGAAGTTGTCAATTTCTAGGAATAAATTTAATCTCCTGGTACAGCAAGAAGCAACCTACAATTGCACTATCAACTACAGAGGCAGAATATATTGTTGCTGCTGGATGTAGCACGCAGATGCTCTGGATGAAAAGTCAGCTAGAAGACTATCAGATCTTTGAGAGTAACATTTCTATATTCTGTGATAATACTTCTGCTATATGTTTGTCTAAAAACCCTATTTTACACTCTAAGGCAAAACATATAGAAATTAAACATCATTTCATCAGAGACTATGTTCAAAAGGGTATTATAAATTTAGCTTTTGTTGATATAGATCATCAGTGGGCTGATATTTTCACAAAACCCCTTGTTGAAGATATGTTCAAATTTATTCTGAAAAATATTGGTATGGATTTTTGTCCAGAATGATATTTATCAGAAGCAAATTTCTCAGATGCAAAATGTTTAAAACTCTGAAGTATTTCATTTGTCTTTATTTAATTTCTTGAGTTATTATTTTTATTATTTGTGTGTATCTGAACTAACCAATCTTAGAGGATCTGAATGTTGGCTAACATTTCATTTCTCAAGAGAATTCAGAAGCACATGCAAGCAAACACGTGTGACTCTGAATCTGAAAAGATGACGTGCACATTACTGAAGAGACATTTGAGGTATTGTTTGAATAGTGAAAATCTTGGTTTTCCCCCCAAATTGTCAGAATCAATTAATGTTTTGAAATTATTTTTTTATTCTATTCATTAAATGCCATTAATTGCTAAGTGGAACATGCTATTTGTGACTGTTTGTGTGCCCTATTTCTTTCTCTATAAATACCACATTTCACACCATTTCACACTTTTCACTTCACCAACAATATATGCATTTCTATTTGCTCTTTGCTCTTCATAAAAACCCTAAACCTTCGTCCAAATCTTCTTCATCTTCAACAATGGCAACATCATCCTCAACATCAGCTCAGTTTCAATCATCTATGGCTGCTATTACGTCTTCAAACTTGGGTGTTACTCCCTTTAAGGAACCAAAAAGAATATTGTTAACCCCTGTGGACAAGCTTGAAGTTCTTTGTGAATCCATGGTGGAATTTGACTCTCTGGCTGACAATGGATTTGAGTTACGTTCTATAATTGATGCACAAGGCTGGGTTAAATATTTTGACAGGTTGTTTGGTCCAGTGTATCCACACTTGGTGAAGGAATTTTGGATTCATGCTTCTGTTTATCCAAAGTTCATCCTCTCTTCTGTTCTAGGAAAGAAGATCATCATCATTGAAGATCTCATCAGGAAACTCATAGGGTATGAGGAAACTGGTGGTGTTTTTCATCTGCCAGCTGGGCATGTTGACATGGAAGAGGTTTATGAGGAAGTCATTGCATCTGGACAAGCCTCTAACAAATTTAAGGATCTGAAACCTGACTACAAAATCTGGGCAAAGATTTTTCTGGGATGCATCAATCACAAAAAATCAACAAAATCTCCAAATTATGTGAATAATTAACAACTCTACTTTATGTACTGCTTGAGTCAGAGTACAAAGGTAGATCTTCCATACATTCTCTTTATGCATCTATAGAATCACATCAATTCATCCAGAGAAACCATAAAGGATAAGGGACAGAAGATCAGGACGTGGATTCCCTTTGGAAGATTGATCTCAGACATTCTGACAGAGAATGGTCTGGTAACTGCTCTTTATGAAGCTGGAGTTACAGAAGAGCTTGAATCTATAGTTGGTAAACCATTGAAGGGAAAGAGTCTTCAGAGGCTAAAGATTGTGGATGAACTCACAGCTGCTCCTAAGAAGCTGAATGTTTCTGAAGTTAGTCAGAGGAGAATTCCAATTCAAGACTTTCCTCTCTTTGGTGTTGAAGAACCTAGGGAGATTATTGTTAGGTATATTGATGCGTGCAAAGTAGATGGAACCCCTATTCCTGCAGATATTCTGATAAGAGCAAGAGAACCTATGCCAGATGTGTATGATGAGAACATGAGGAAAAGAAAGCAATTAGAGGCAGAAGAAGCTGCTGCACAGAAGAAACAGAGAGTTGCTGACAAGCCACAGAAGCAGATTAAGAGAAAAGCTTCTGGAGAAGTTCCCTCTATTCCTACCAAGCGCATAAAGACAAAAGGTACTAAATAATCTTTACCTTCTATTCCTAAAATTGTTGTAAATGTATCAACAAGTAGTTCTGTGCCTGAACCCCCTCCCACTCAAAATCAAACAATTCTTGTTCCATCTCAAACATCTGAACCACCAAAATCATCTGATCATGTTTCCACTACACCACATAAATCATCTGATATTCCACAATCACAACCATAAACAAAACCAACAGAACAACCTACAACACAACAACAACCTGAAATTCAACAACCAACTGCATCTGAACCCATACAATCTGACCCAGTTACATCTGAACAAGTTGCATCTGAACAAGTTGCATCTGAACAAGTAGTATCTGAACCACCATCATCCAAACCTTTTGAGATTCTACCAGAACCATCCAATCCTATTGAAACAAACATACCTGACTCTGAGGTTCTGAACATTACACCTCTCAAGACTGTATTTGAAGTTTCTTCTACATCTTGTACCCCAACCACCTCATCTGATTCATCTGAATCTGATGTCCATCCTGATGTTATCTCACCTCCCTCTCTCAGAGAATTTGAATCTAAACAACCAGAACCACCTATTTCATCTGAAACTCTCATTCCTAGAACCATTCCAAAACCTAAACCCAGGACATCTGAGTTTATCTCATTTGCTTCCTTTAAACCACATCCCTCTTATCCACTTCCTTCTGGTTTAAAGCTTAAACATTTCTATGACAGAATAGAACCATCTGATTCTACTATTCTACCATGTGTTCTTCAAACCTATTTAAAAGAACTTCTAGATATGATTTCATCAGAACATCTATTGTCTGATAAATCTGTTTTCATTCCTTACACTTCCACTACATTTGATGTTATTTCCTATGCATCACTTGTAAAACCATCTCTGGTTAATGCTTTATCCAGATCCAAAACTACCACTTCATCTGACCATCCATCTCTTCCTTTCTACCCTCGTCCTCTGATCATCATTCCAGAATTTACCATTCCATCTCCACCTCAACCCAAGCCATTCACCTTGGAAACCCTTCTGAAACCAAAAACTAGGCTAAATGTTGATAATTTATTTGCAAATTTTATGAAAGAAATAAAGATGCATTTAGGCTCTATATAGAAGAAATGTTTGTCAACCATGGATGCAAATGAATCTAATGCTATCTGGAATAACTTCATTACCAGATTCAATATTGTAGCCTAAAATCTGAAGAATGTATATTCTGATGATGCGAAGCTCAGATTTGCTGAAATTGCCAGAAGCATGATGTGGAATGTAAAAAGATCTGCACCTTTGCTTCTTGAAGATGTTCCTTCATATTCTGAAGTATCTGCTACAGACGTTTTTGCTGAATCTGCTTCTGAAGAAAATCCTTTGGCTATGACAATTGTGGAAAATCCCTCTGGATCTGCTGCTCCTGACTCTGCATCTCCAATGGAAATTGACTATGTTCCTACTTCAGAATCTGCCCCACCTTCTTCATCTGAAATCAAGAAAGAAAATCCAGATCTTGAAGATAAGATTGCAGTATTGGAAGCTGAACAATCTGAGATTAAGTCATGGATGGCCAAGCAAGACCAGAAGTCTGAAGACATGACACAATGGATGTCTAAACAAGATCAGAAGAATGAAAACATGGCTAAATGGATGACAAAGCAAGAAGAATCTTCTTCTGAGATCACTCATCTTCTGAAGATGATTCTGTCCAAGCAAACCTAGTTTATGTTTTTATGTATCTGATGTTTGTACACATGTAATTGAATTTATCTGATGATGTGTCTGTTTGTTATCTGAATGAATAAATGACTCTGCTGTTTTCTCTACATGAATATATCTTTTCTGTATTTCCTTTTATTTGTCTTTAAAAGTTTTACTTTTTGATTATGACAAAAAAAAAAAAGGGGAGAAAATGGATCTGACTGTTCAAATAAACTCTACCTAAATGAAACTCAGACATATCTAATTATAACTAACGTGAACTCTTAGTATTTCAGATCATTTGAAAAATCTGACAAATTCTTTAAAAGTAACTCTGAGATCCCCAGATCAAGTTTTAACCTATCAAGCTCTGATTCTGAAACGTGCATCCAAAGTCAAGATCTAATTTTTGGAACAATCAGGCTCTGATTCTGGAAAGAATACTCATGCAAAAAGGGAAGTTTTTATTCCTTCTAAGTCTTCAATTCAGGGGGAGATTCATCATCTCAAGGGGAGTTATAATTATATTTTTATTGAACAAAATTTCTTATGTTTTTGTCATCATCAAAAAGGGGGAGATTGTTAGAACACAGATTGGTTCTTAATAATATCTCTATGTTTTGATGATAATTCTTATGAAATTTTGTATTCAAGAATTATATACTCTAAAATTTGTTTAAGAATGTTTGCTGCAGATATTAAAGTGAATATTATTCTGGAAGCAAATTAGATCTGAACATGAAAATATGCAAGGCTCTGAAGCGTTAGAAGTGTCTCTTAGAAGAATCTGAACGCTGCCTACGGAAGATTCTGAGCGCTGTCTACAGAAGGATCTGAAGCAAAAGCTACAGAAGAATATGAAGCAGAAGCCAGAGGCATCTGAAGCATTGAAGATTTCTGTATGAAGAGTTTCAAGCTTAGTTTATTTCAGAAGACTCTGATAGTACTATGCTGCCAGTACTAAGGATCTGATCCCAAACTCTGCTCTGAATAATTACACGTTGAAAGCACACTTGCTGCATTGCTCTGATTCAGCAAACTCTAATGTACATCAGAAGACTCTGATCACTTAAGGCTCGGATGATTATTTGCTGAAACTTATTGAAGAAGAATTCAAAGTTATGTTCGTTGGAATGGCCAAACGACTCTTTCCTCATTTATGCTAGACACAAGAACACAGACAAAAAAGATTTTTTCTGTGCATTCTAATTCTAGGAAAGGTCATGTGATGTGAAGGCAAAAAAGCTCAGACCTTTTCAGTACACAGCCTTCAACGTGAAAGACTTCTTGGACCTCTGTGCCTATAAAAGCAAGACTCCATTACTCTTCTTCAGTTGACGAAATCTTTAAAAAAAATTCATTACAAGCTCTCATACAAATATTTATCTTGCTGAATTTATTTCTAAGTTCTTAAATCTTAAGTGTAAAATCACAGTTGTGATATAGCTTAATTAGAAGCATTTAAACACTTGTTTTATTCTTACATTTGTTTGTAAAAGATCCTTAAGAAGATCCAGTTGGGATCAGTAGTTCTTAAGAAGACTAATAGCAGTTGCTCTTAGTGCTTGCTATTGTAATCAGTTGATTAATAGTCGATTAAGTCCTTGTTGAGAAAGGCAAATCACTCTTGATAGGGTGGACTGAAGTAGTTGAGTTCAACGAACCAGGATAAAAATCTTTGAGTTTTTATTGCCATAAGTTTTTCTATATACTTATTTAACCCCCCTTCTAAGTATTTTCTCACCTTCAGGCACCTCTCTTAGCGCATCACAAGGGGCGGTACCAACCAAGGATGTAAAACATGATAATACCATTTTAGGTATCCAAGATTGTATCATATGGAGTGGTGGTCAATGTTGTCGAATGGATCACAGGAACGATGCTTTGATGGTAACCAATCCACTCAACCATCCATTTTCCATCGTATAATTAATAAGTGGGGTGGAACATATTACCTCTATCCAAACTGACGTACATATCTCTCAAGAAAGTATGGAAAAACTATGTCACCCCTGTACAGACATAACTCATCAAATTGGTGTCATACTCTATGATCCTTGAATGGGTGTTATATGACGTCAGTAGGTGTCAACTCGTCCAAAATAGGTTGTAACTCATCCACCTTCAGGACTCCTTGCTTATAGGATTATCTCATAGCTCGAGGAAGTCCACAATTATCAGTTGTTTTCCAATTCTCTCCTCTTTTTTTCCAAGTGTTGAAAAATACTCATGAATTCAACATTTTTACAAAGTTAATACTATTAATAAATAAATTTAATAAATAAAAATAAATAAAGTAAATTAAAATAAATACATGTAGCAAAGTAGGATATCCACTGAGTTGTTTGCAACTAAACATGGAAGCATATACGCGATATTTATAGAGGGTAACCAACATAGCTGCTCTCCAACTATATCTCTCACATCTCTCCAAGTCCATAAATAGTAAAATATATCGTGCCTCGACGAGCGTAAAAGTCTTGTTGGCAAAAATTATGGAACCCACCAACATCAACATGTATGCTCTAGTCGCGTTGTCCCATCTACAAGCATCCTGATGGTCTTTGAATAACTCGTACAACCACTCCAACTTATAATAAGCACCCATGCAGCTACATACATATCTTATTGCCTCACTCTATGACACTCCTAAGTAATCAACAACAAGTTCAACAAGAACTTCTTCACTGACATCTTTATGGCTCTAGAATACACCCCTTATGGGCAGGTGAAGCAGACATGAGATATCTTCCAGAGTAATGCTCATCTCACCAAATAGCATGTGAAATGAAGATGTTTGTAGATGTTATTGATCAGTGCATATTTATGCACATTCTCCTACATTTTTACTTAGGCATTTCTTTATGTTATTTTGCTTATTATTATATTTTATCATGTTTTCTTATTTTATTTTATTTTTGATTTAATTTAATTTTCGCAACTATTTTTCAGCTTTAGCAGTCTGCACGGAAACGATCATAACTGGAGTTCCGGGAATCCGATTGAGGCGTTCTAAATATCGCCGGAAAGCTAAGAGAGAGAGCTACAACTTTCGTGTTGGAGTCGAAGTCAGATTCGGAGCTCAAAATTCCAGATTTCCGTTTCAAGTTACAGCATTAGAATTTTATTTTAGTTTTGATGTTTTGGGCCTGGGTTATATTTTTGACCCAGTTGGGTTTTGATCCATTATTTTCCTTTTTAAAGAGAAATCGTGTTACTGTTCACATTACCTACTATTCACGAGAAAAAAACCTTGAAGCTTTTACGAATCCTATGGAGAACTAATCCCTTTGAGTCGGTCTACCGTAATTCAGGTTCCAACACTTGAGATTATTATAATATTATTACTATTTGTTAATTCCGTTCAATAATTTTATGTTCTTGTATGCTTAATTCGATTGCATGATATTATTGATTTAATTTGGTTGATTGTATGGTCCTAGGCATAGACACGTTTACGTTTGCTTAATTCGTTTGTGTGTCTGAACAATCATGTTTGCTTAATTCATGAAGTTTTATCCCGTTTGCTTAATTCGGACATTAGGATCATAAATCTTACAAACATTTTTGCGCTTGCCATTGAGTTTGCATCCAGATAGGAATGACACTTAGAAGATCAATATTATAATAATCAATGATAGTAGGAACCGAATCGGTAGATTGACTTATTTCATAATCAATTTTCTTCATAACAACTTATTTCGAAAATTACTCTTGTTAATTACTCTTCCCTAATCGAACCAAAAACCCCCTTTTTATTTCATTACTGTAATTGGTTAATCACTACAAGAATCCTTGTGAGAACGATATTCCGAGTCACTGTCGTTGTACTGCATTTTTATAAAATTACTCGTTTTTGATCCGCGAGCGACCGCGGATCAGTTATCTCTCTACAGATGTTGATATCAAGTTTGTGCTTATCTTCGTCAAACTGGTTCTCTAAAGTGAAGATAGACCAGACCGACTCATCCAACTTTCCATCTCTGGTAGAAGAATATGAGGAACCCTCAATGTAAGCTTCAGGCCATGTTCAGCGACGTTCAACTCTTTCTTCGGACCTTTCTCCTGAAAACAAATAAAAGTACACATGTTATAAAACACAAAATTAAAAATTTAAATGTTAGTCAATATAAAGTAAATGTCATTTACTTACATCATCGAACCATAAATGTCAAGCAATTTGATGCACGTACTTTACCATAAGAAACGTATCGTACGACCCTCATAGAAAGCTAATCGGGTGTGGTGTGGATGCAAATACACTAATACGCTCTTCCTCACTTGCCAATGTTGGAATTCTACCGTCTTTGCCTCATCCTAAACCATGTTCTGGAATCCTATCATCCCTACCTCGTGTTCGCGCCACTGTCAAAGTTAAAAAAAAACACATCAAAAAATTATTTTTAAAAAAATCATTTCAGAACACATTTTGAAAGAGTTCTGATGAAGATGGTATTCACAAAACTAGAACACCTTTTGAAAGAGTTATGATGGATTAACTTTTCAAAAAATCAGAACACTTTGTAGAGGACTTCCAGTGAATGTTTTGCCAAACTGGAAGATATTGCAAATGAGTTTTGGCATGTAGAATAAAAACCGGAAGACTTAGCCTAAGAGTTTTGGTGAAATTATAAAACCTGAGGGGGGATTACTGAATTTATTCTGGTTTGTGATATGTGAACCAGAAGAGTTGTTTGAAGTGTTTCAGTATGCAATGAATTTTTTTCTATATTAGAATATTTAACAAACGAGAGTGAAGGAAAAGTGAAATTTTCTTAAAGATAAATTGTTTATATGAGGGCATTTTGGTTCAAAAAAATATAATGCAAGGGTAGGGGATAAATGATGGAGTACAATTTTTTTTTGAAATTATACACATTTTTAATTTTCACGTTCAAGTTTTAGGAAAGGGCGCCTATTGGCTATAACTAGCTGAAACTATAATGTGGAAATAACAAATTTTTAATAAAGAAATAACTGGTGATTTGTGAAAAAAATGCCAACTTAGTGTAAAATTCTTACAAATACATAAACAAATATATGAAAAGGTCATTTATATTCTTATATGTATAATTTGTACAAAGTGCTTGTAATATAGACCTAGCAGAGGACAATGTTCAATCGTAATGAATTGTCTAAGGGATGCAATAATAATGACAATATTATAATTCTATATTTATAAATGAAAATTGTCAATCACATTAAATGATTGTTTTATTTCCTTTAACACTCCCCCCTCAAGTTGGAGTGTGTATGACAATGACACTCAACTTGCTGAGATGTGTATGAAACGCGGGCAATCGTAGCGGCTTCATGAATATATCAACTTTACAATTCCTACTTTATACATACACTGTATTGCTTTCTCCTCTTTTGATTCTCTCACGAACAGTGTGACAATCTAATTCAATATGTTTCGTCATGTCATAATAGACGGGATTTTCAGCGATGTGTAGAGTTGCTTGATTGTCACAAAATAACCTTGTTTCTTTAAGGTGTGAAACATGTAAATCTTTTAACAATTTTCTCAACCAAGAAAGCTCACAAGTGGTTATAGCCATTGAATGATACTCTGCTTCTGATGATGACCGTGAAATCGTTGCTTGTTTCTTGCTTTTCCGTGAGATAAGGGATTTTTCAAGAAATATACAATTGCCTATTACATAACGACGTATGGTTGGGCATCTTACCCAATCAGCATCACAATATCTGAACCAATTAAGTTAGTTTCCTAATGGGAATAATAACCTTTATCTTGGAGTCTCTTTCAAGTATTGAAGAAATTGATGTGTAGCCTTCATGTGATGTACTTTTGGTTCCTGCATGAATTGACTAAGTGTGTTTATAGAGTTTATTATTTCAAGCCGACTAATTAGGGGTTTCCCGAGTAGCCCGCGATAACGACTTGGATCCTTGAGAGCTTCATTTCCATTTTCTATCAACATCAAGTCGGGTTCCATGGAGACAGTTGTTGGTTCTCTCTTCACCTCAACATTATGGATTAATGCTTTTTTGTTTCTAGGTTTCACATTTCTCCATGTCATTTGTGTCCCAATGAAAACCCTTTAAAATAATAACATTGATCTACTATGTATCCTTCTTGTTCATAGTGGGTGCATCGCATGTCTCGGCGATTGGAGAAAGATTTTTTAGCCTGTTGTGCTGGTGCTCGAGCAATCTGCATAGCGTGGGATGCCAGTGGAATTTCCCTATGCATTGTAACTTCCATTATCTCTCTTGCTGAAGGATTAATCCATGAACTTTTAAAGTGTCTAGAAGAGAACTCATCATAAAAATTGACTCACAAACCCGTGAATAAGATTCGCTAAGCCCCATAAAAAATTGCATCACTTTCTCTTTTTCTTCTCTAACAATAACTTTATTAACCATGTCACAAAAGTATTACACAGAGATCAAGAGAGATCCTTAACAACATTCAGAAATTTCCTGCTAAATTTGGTAGATTCTAGAGTTGTCTCCTTAAAAGAATTTTTCATGTAAGTGACTCCAAACTGCCATCGTCGTATCTGAGACGATTATGTTGCGGGCTACTGAGGGTGAGGCGTATTAAGCGACTCCATTCTCCGTAGTTACGTGCATTCAAAGGTTTGTTTACTAGTGTGATGGATGGTGTGTCAGAATTAGGCATGATCAGAGGATTAGGTAATGATGTTTCCATCCCATTTGTAGTCAGTGATGTGTTTTTCTCTTATGATTTCTATGGTAATTCAACTATATCATTGTTGTTGTCAACCATTTGGTATTCTAGTTTTGGTTTCTTTCCAAAAGGGTTCAGGTTGGGCAGACACCTGAATCCTACTTTGATACCATACACAAATATATGAAAATGTAATTTGTACTGTTATATGTATAATTCATACAAGTTTCTTGTTATATAGACATAACAGAGGATAATGCTCAATCGTAATGAGTTGTCTAAGGGATACAATAATAAAGACAATATCATAATTCTATATTTACAAATGAAAAATGTTAATCACATTAAATGGTGATTTTATTTCCTTTAACAATACATGATAAGGATATCGACCCCAATGCTAATAAATGAGCTCCATGAAGAGATATATGGAAGTTATATCAGAGGAAGAGCTCTTGCGAATAATCTCGTTTGAGCATAATACTATTGTTCAAACATGATTAAAGACAACTATGTAGATCTTCTCTATGTTTGCGTTGAATTCTTCAAATCAATCCCATCAACATAGCAACCTTACATGTTAGGAATTGATATCTTGGGTCTTTTTCCTAACAAGGACAATTAGAGATCCTTATTTTGAGAGTGAATTACTTCACCAAGTGGATAAAGATAATTATTGTGTATCAAAATACAACATATTAAGTTTGAAGATTTTGTTGGAAGGAAATTATCTGCATATTTGGTATCCCTCATAACATAGACACTAACAATGGAGATCAATTTACAGGATTCTCATTCATATAATTTGTTTTAGCTTAGGCATACATATTTGTAAAACATCCTCAAGAATTAATGCTTATCTTCTGTGTGATTTTTCTCGATTGCTTCCATCAACTTATTATAATTGTTTCACCTTTTAATTATTTTCTAAACTTTGTACTTAATATAAATCATAATTATCACACTTTTTTTTTGTTTTTTTAAATAATTTTTTTTATGTTTATTCATATTTGTTTTTTTATTTTAATTTTGTTATGTATCTTATCATATTTTTTTTATATCAAATTTTAAACCATTCATTTTATTAAACATTTTGAACCATTAATGTTTAATAATAATTTATTTTATATATTTGTTTTGTTAGATGATTCATCATGATTTAAACGTTGTTATAACATATAATTTAATTTGTGTTGGAGAGTTATAATTCAAACCAAGTGTACTTAATTTTTTAACATTATGTGGTAAATTAATACCTTTTTTGTCACTCAATATTAGAAATTTTATTACCAAAAAACTTATGAATGAATCTTTCAAATTTGAATATCATATCTCTTATATTAGTTCATAAGGATAAAAATATAAATTATTAATAAAACTCTTATTTTTCTCTCTCCAAACACATTTTTAATTAAAATCTCTCTCTTCCTCCCCCTTCCCTACTTTTGAACCAAACACTTATCTAATTAAAAAAACTTCCTCCACCTCCCCTCTCATTCCCTTCCCTCAATTAAAATCTCTCCCCTCCCCTTCCTCTCATTTGAATTAGGTATATTTAATCGGGAGTTTTGGAGGAGAGAGAATATTTTAAATGAAAGTGTTTGGTTCAATATTTAAGGAAGGGATAGGGGAGAAGGGGGCGAAAGATAATATTTTAAATAAAAGTGTTTTGTTCAATATTTAAGAAAGGGGAAGGAGGGGAGGGGATCAGGAACCCTCCTAGAGTGATTTTTTCATTTCCTCATAATCGATTTTTTTTTAGGGGATGGGAGAGGAGGTGAGAGACGCTAAAAATATAATTTATTATATTGACAAAGTTAACCTCAATTTTTTAAACAAAAATTATAAGAAAATAGTAAAAGTTTATATTGACAAAGTTAACCTCAATTTTTTAAACAAAAATTATAATAAAAATTATAAAAAACTTCCTTTTTGATGTTGGAGTTTATTTTTTGCGGTTAAAAGTTTTCTCATTGTTTGAGTCAATATCATATGTTATAATTATAGTTTCTTCCATTTTTTTTCAAATCAACATCATTTTTACTTTCACAAAAAATATATTGTTTTCATTCTAATGACTATTCTTTTTTTCATATGTTTTATTTTATTCTTTTTATTATTGTTTTGTTATTATTTTTTAATTTTTAATTATCATAATAATTTTAATAATTTTTTTTTAATTTTACTATATTCAGTTATCTCTTAAAATTGTATATTATTATTGTTACGTTTTTATAAAATATTTTATGATCTTCTCTGATTGAATACTTATATTTTGTTAATAAATTTATCTTCATATTATGAATGATAAATATTATTATATTTCGTAAATAAAAAAATTGTTCAAATTATGAATGATAAATATAAAGATTCTTACGATAAAATTATAAGAATAAAAAAATAATTTAATTTTAAAATGTCTCTATCCCCCCTGTGAATCAAGCATGTCTGGTTTTAAAATCCCACTTCCCCTTTCATATTTTGAGCTAAACATATATGTAAATTAAATTATTCTCATCAATTCCCCCCCACTTCACGCCCCTTGATAAAAATTTATCCCCTCTCTTCCCCTCGATTGAACAAAACAGACTCTTAATGAGATGAAATATTGACCAATTGACTCCAAACATAAAAGGGGGTGAATTGTTTTGTTTGAAAAATATTATCCAGTTATAAAAAAATTGATTAATTTTAATATTAAAAAGTTTGAGCAGTAGAATAAATGAAAGAAAGAAAGAACGAGAGATGAAGAGATAAAGATAATGCGTAAAGAATAATATAGAGGAGAGTAGAAGATAAGGGGAAGAAAGCATACACCCGAGATTTATATAGGTTTGTCCTAACCACGCGACCTACTTTTGTCCCAAATATTGTTCTCATGAGAGTTTCTACTAAATGAGATGTGATATTTTTATATGTTATGTCCAAGAACATTCTTACAATCAAACAGGGGATTTTACATTGACTAATCCCCAAACCAAAAAAAATATTTTACACCATGTTAATCTCAACACCAAATAGAGCTTATTGTTAGGATACTCTAAAGGCTACAAAATCTATAACACATAAACATGAATTGTTGAAGAATCAATTCATGTCAAATTCAATGATAAGCTTGACCCTGAAAAGTCAAAGTTAGTTGAAAACTTTGCAGATTTGAAGATTACCTTATCATAATCCAAGGAGGAAGATTCTAATGAAGGAGACAAAGATGCATAAATTACAAAATCAGATACAATCTCACCAGAAACAGCAAATAGTTCAACTCATCCGAAGAAAAACAAACTAAGATGATCTGACCTGACCAGAAGGGGATCACGGGCTGGCCACACGCTGTTGGACTGCTTCCTGTTCACCGGTGATGAGGAGGAGGAGGGGGGTGTACCTGCAAGATACTCCGATGCCAAAGTAAGGAGTTGGGCAGAGTGAGAGCAAAGTACAGAAAATAGGCAAGAAGTGAATACCTGACCCTCTTGAGAAAGAGGGTATTTATAGAGAGACCCTAGTGCTGGGCCAACGGTCACTTGCGTTGGGCTGGATGGCCAGGCCTAACTCAGGTGACTGCCAGGGCTTACGTGGCATAGTGAAGACAATGACGTGGTCTCCGGAAAGTGGGTTTGACCTGCTCTTTCAGAGGTGGGCAGTTGGTTGGTGACGTGTCCCCGTGGAGGGGAGCACGTGAAGAACGCGCACAAGGCACGTTGTTCTCCCTGTGGAGGGGAGCTCATGGGACTCCCAGAGAACACGAGGTTCTCCCCGCGGAGGGGAGCTCGTGGGATTCCCGGGCGGTGTGTGGCTCTCCCCGGGGGGGGGGGGGGGGGGGGAAGGCACACGAGAGCGGAAAAGACGAATCGCCATGCCCGTTGGCAAGGGGATTCTGCCTGTGGAAGTTGTTCGGTCCGGCTAAGGGGAGCGCCGAGGACGCTTCGAGGCGCGCAACCCCGCTTTGCAAGGAGCGTATCCTGCCCGTCCCGTGGGGGGTGTGTGCGCCCGATTAAGCTATTCCACTTATTGGGCCTTGTGCGTTATCGGGCTGGACCGCGAGGCTGGGCCCAGGCCAGAACAGGAGCCCCCCAAGTCGAAGCTCTGTGGCGAAAGAGTGAGGACTTAAGGTTGTTGCTTCGGGAAAAGAGGTAGCGAGGCGGGTGGCTCGTCAGTCTTGTGTCCGGCGGGACACGTGCACGCGTGAAGGTCTTCTTGTCGTCGGGAGAGCGGGGCAAAGGTATATGAAGGGACGCGACCGTCAGGTTACCGCCACGTGTCACGCGCTGAGTGGGTAGTAGGGCGGCTACCCTAGGACACTCAAAGGCCTAGTGTCGCTTCAAGTTCCGCGCCGGGTTATAAATATGGGGGTCCCCGCATATTTTTTTACTTTTCACCCTGCTTTCTTACCTGCGAAGTTCTGTGACTCCTCCCCGTCCGCCGTTGTCGTGAATCACCACCGCGCCGTTAGTTTTGCACCCCGTTCGCTGCCATCACAAAGTGAGTTTCTTTCTTCTCTTCTTTTATTTCCTCCGTTTGATTTGGGTCCGTGGTCGGGGTGCGATGAATGCCCCGAGGAGAGACGTGAGTATCCGTCGTGTCTGGTGGTTTCTTTTGGGTTTGTTTGGATGAATGCCCCGGGGACGGGTGTCTTCTCCGATGAGTGCCCCGGGGACGGGCGCCTTTTCCGATGAGTACCCCGGGGAGGGGCGATATGTTAGCTTTGAATGCCCCGTGGAGACGCGACGGGGAGTGTCCCTCGGGGGCCGCCCGCGCGCTAGCCTTTTGCTCGCTCGCCCGTCGTCGTCGCCCTTTCACTTGACCTACGGTGGAAGGGTGGATTTGATCTTGGCTATCAAATTCACCATTGTCCTCTGCTTTTCAGGTGTACATGTCGGCCTTGATACCGGGGACGATGGTCGAAGACAGTAATCCCGAGATCCCAGATTTTGACGAGCGGGTCCTCCCCGTCGAGGAGTGGGTGGCCGAAGAGCCCCTGTCCACCCCTTCTTGCTTTGCGCTCGATGTGTCCGACGCCTATGCTACCGTGGAGGATCGGGTGGAGGGGGAGCCGCAACACTGGCAGGTGTATCGTCCGAAGGAGCATCATCGCATCTGCTCAAGCTATGGGCGACAGATGTTTCCTATGCACGAATTCTACTTTAAAGAGGCTCGGCTCAGACTGCCGTTCTCCGCCTTCCACTTGGGTCTTTTTGACTGATTACGTTTGGCCCCGTCTCAGCTGCATCCCAACGCCCTGGCCTTTATCCGTGCGTTCAAGGTGGTGTGCCACTTTCTCGAGGTTGAGGCCACGGTGCCTTTGTTTTTCCGCATCCTCCATCTGCAACTTCATTCGGTGAATGGCCATCAGGGTTGGGTCTCGTTTAAGCAGCCGACCAAGCTCTTTAAGACGTACAACGACTCTCTCTGAGACTTCAAGGTTCGGTTCTTCCTGTGCGGCCGATCACCCGGGAAGGTTCGGACACTCTTTTTACTGTGGGGGAGCGAGTAGTAGACGACCAGCGGTTCGTCGCGTGGCTCCCCAAGGTGCATTTACTGTGGACCTCAGAGCATTTCAACCGCGGTACTGACCGGTATATAGTGCGGGCTGGGACTCTCAACGAGAGAGACATGGCCGCTTATATGAAAATAATGGCGTTTGTGGGGGACCTTCCTCCGTCGAAATTGGTGACGCCTAACGGTCGGTATATCCTCGACGCGCAGGGGAACATGCGAACGAAGAAAAAGCTGATTAATACGAAGACCCTGCTCGGTTACGCCTCGAGGGCGGACGCTCTGGATTACCTAGGTAGGGATGTTTCGTCTTTCTCGTGATCGTATGTTTTGTACGTTGCTGACTCTTTTTGTTTTTTGCAGCAAACATGTCTTCCGTCGAAGAGCGGGTGAAGAAGCTGCGTGCCTCGAGGGCTGTCGCGGTCCCAAAGACGCGAGTGAGCCAATTGGTCGGGCAGGAAGCCGTGGCCCCGGGCGGTCAGAGTTCGTCTTCTTCTCCCCGGGAGAGCCAGTCTCCTACGTCTCATGGAGCTACGAAGAGGCCAAGGTCTGAGGAGCCCAGTGGCCTGATTGATCTGACGACCGGTTCATCCGAGGAGGGCTATGTCGTCCCGCCGTGCCATCAACATCCGGGTTATTTTCATGGGGCCCGGTCTCCTACTGTCTCTGCTGGCGAAGTGAAGGTTGTCCGTGATGCCGATCGAGAGTCTCGCTGACGCATCTTGGCGGAGGATTTGGCCGCGATGATGCGGACTTTTACCACGACTCTAGTCCTGAACGAGGAGGGTTGCTCTGTTGCTGAGCTGGCCAAATTGTGGGGGGACCTCACTTTCATGCAGTCGCGCCTGGACAAACTCACCGAGAAGCTGGAGAAGAGTCGGAAAGATGCTGCCGACCAGCGCAAGCGGGCGGAAGGTGCTGAGGAGAAGGTGACGTCGGTAGAGGAGAAGCTGGGGGCGGCGGCGACCGATGTGCAGGCGTTGACAGTTCGCTTGGAAGTTCTGGATAGCGCTCTTCGTCC
Organism: Lathyrus sativus; assembly: GCA_963859935.3. Taxonomy (NCBI): domain Eukaryota; kingdom Viridiplantae; phylum Streptophyta; class Magnoliopsida; order Fabales; family Fabaceae; genus Lathyrus; species Lathyrus sativus. The sequence goes on from OZ012735.1 coordinate 839,731,955, forward strand.
GGCTGAGGACGAGACTGAGGAAGATCGGCGGATGATTACGCGTGCTGATTTGGTCGCTCGGATTCGGGTGCTGGAGAGCGATTGCCTGGACGCTGTCAAGGTCGGGTTCAAGAGCGATGTTGCGCAGATCCAAATTGTCAACCCCGACGCTGCTCTGGCCGTGGACGGGATTGCGCCGTATCATGAGATCGTCGATGGGAAGGTGGTCGACCCCGAGCTTGTCGTCCCTGACGCCGACCCCGTGGATGCTAAGCAGGAGGGCGAGGATGTATAGGTTTCTCGGGCTTGCGTGCTCGTAGTTTCCTGGCCTGCGCGCCGATGTTTTGTAACTTCGTGTTTTCTTTGTTGGGCCTGCGTGCCCTTGTTCATGTAATGTTTGACTACTGGGCTGGTGCCCACTTTTGCTTAATATATTTTTTGAGAATTTTCTAAGTGTGCGCTCGGTTTTTGCATGATGTTTATGCTCGTCTTATTTCTGCACATATTTGTATGCTTGAGTTATATATGTTTGATATGCATGTGTTAGTATGCCTTTGGGCCCGTCCGGGGTGGTAGCTCGATAAACTTGTTACCGGCGGTGAAGGGAACTGGCCGGTTTGGCCGGCGTTGTTGCCTGACCGGTTTGGGGGTAATTTTCCCCGTGGCATGGACGTCCCATCGCGAGCTGGGCGTCCTACCGGTTTTGGTACGGCGGTGGGGAATATCGGTCGAGGTGTTCCCCGCCGAGCAAGGCCTTCTGCCCGCGCACACAAGAGGCAGGACATGCTTTTCTCTGGTCGTTAGTAGACGCGAGGAAGTGCGGTGGTACCATGTCGCCCCCCAGTGGTCGTGACGATGGGTCGTCGCGGGCAGTGTTTAACTGTAGTACCGCTTAAGTTTCGCGGCGTTCCATGGTCGAGCTAGTTGTTCCCCGTGCGGGTTTTCGAGGTAATAGGCCCCGTGCTCCGTCTTGTCGCGGACCCGGTAGGGACCTTCCCAATTCTCAGCCAGTTTTCCCTCGTGTGAGTCTTTCTGGTTTCTGCGCAGAACTAAGTCGCTGTTTTGGAAGTCGCGTTTGAGGACTTTGTTGTCGTGGCGAAGTGCTACTTGCTGTTTCATCCGGGCTTCCCGGAAGGCTGCTCCTGAGAGAATCTCCTCGACAAGGTCGAGCTCTTCACGCAGGGCGTCGTCGTTGTCGTTGATGTCGAGGGGAGCTTCAGTTCATCTAGATGGCTCGCGTATCTCGACCGGTATCACGGCTTCAGTTCCATACGTGAGGCGGAATGGGGTTTCCCCCGTGGTCGAGTGGGGAGTGGTGCGGTATGCCCAGAGGACGTTGTGGAGCTCCTTGAACCATGCTCGCTTTGCATCTTCGAGTCGTCGCTTGAGTCCCCTAAGGATGACCCTGTTTGCAGATTCTGCCTGGCCGTTTGTCTGAGGGTGCTCGACCGAGGTGAAGTGGTGTTTGGTTCCAATCTTGGTGACGAAGTCGTGGAAGTTTTTGTCCGTGAACTGTGTGCCGTTGTCAGTGACGATGGCGAGCGGGACCCGGAATCTTGCGAGGATGTTTTGTTTATAGAATCGGAGTATGTTTTGGGCTATGATTTTGGCCAGGGCCTCGGCTTCAATCCATTTGGTGAAGTAGTCCATGCCCACGATGAGGTACTTGTTCTGATAGGATCCCAGGGCGAAGGGCCCTAGGATGTCCAACCCCCACCAGGCGAACGGCCACGGGGAGGAGAGGGACTTGAGTTCGGTTGGACGGGCGAGGTGAATGTCCCAGTGTCTTTGGCATTTGTCGCACCGTTTGACGTGTTCCTTCGCGTCCGTTTGCATCGAGGGCCAATAATATCCTGCTCGTAGAGCCTTTCTCGCTAGGGACCTTCCTCCGAGGTGCTGCGCGTTGATGCCCTCGTGGATTTCTTCTAGGACGGCTGCGCTCTGGGAGTTATCAATGCACTTGAGGAGTGGGATCGCGAAGCCTCGGCGATATAGTTTGCCTTCGAGGAGGACGTACGAGCAGGCTCGTCGCTTGTTGTGCTTGCCTCTTTAGAGTCGGCTGGTAGGTGATCGGTGCTGAGGTAGGTGTGTAGTGGGGTCATCCAGCAGTCGGTATCTCCGATGGCGTTGATGTCGAGAAGGGCGGTGGTCACTTTGGTGCTCGGTTGCGATAAGACTTCTTGGATGACCGACTTGTGGCCTCCTCGCTTTTTGGTGCTCGCCAACTTAGAGAGGATATCGGCGCGGGTGTTCTGCTCGCGCGGGACATGCTGAATCTCCACGGAGTCGAAACTTTGCAGTTTTTCGGTGATAAGTGCCAAATACTCGGCGAGGTTGTCGTTTTTCGCTTGATATTCTCCTCGTACTTGTGAAGCGACTAGTTGGGAATCTGTGTAGATTCAGATGTCTCTGGCCCCGAGGTTTGATGCCAGGCGGAGTCCGGCCAGGAACGCTTTGTACTCGGCTTGGTTGTTAGTCATCGGGAAGGCCAGCGTGAGGGAGACCTCGATGAGGGTGCCCTCGTCGTTGTCGAGGATGATGCCAGCGCCGCTTCCCGTGGAGTTGGAGGATCCGTCCACGAAAATGGTCCAGATGTGGCTCCTGGTGGTGGGGTCGGGTGACGGGGTCATCTCGGCGACGAAGTCTGCCAGGGCTTGAGCTTTGATGGCGTTCCGGCCTTCGTAGACGATGTCGAACTCAGATAGTTCTAACGACCATTTCAGCATGCGTCCGGCCATGTCGGGTCGGCCGAGGAGCTAGCGGATGGGCTGATCGGTGCGGAGCATGACGGTGTGTGTGAGGAAGTAATGTTGGAGCCGTCATGCTGTGGTGATGAGGGCTAAGGAGACTTTCTCGATCAGCTGGTATCGGACTTCGGGACCGTGGAGGGCTTTGCTTGTGAAGTAGATGGGTTTTTGGCCCTCCTCGATTTCACTGATGAGGACGGCGCTGACGGCTTCGTTAGCCACAACCAGATATAAGTATAGGGTTTCGCCCATCACGGGGCATGTCAGCACCAGTGGTTCGAACAAGACGTGTTTGAGGTGGCGGAGGGCTTGCTCGCATTCCTTTGTCCATTCGAACGTGGTTTCCTTCCTAAGCAGTTTGAAGAAGGGGAGGGCGTGCTGGGCGAACTTGGCAATGAACCGGGAAAGTGAGGCGAGCACGCCGTTGAGGGATTGGATGGACTTCTTCGTGGTGGGCGTGGTGATTTCTGAAAAGGCGTGGCATTTGTCCAGATTGGCCTCGATCCCACGCTCGGTCAGGTAGTAGCTGAGGAACTTGCCTGCGTGGACACTGAAGGTGCATTTCTCCGGGTTGAAGCGCATTCGGCATGTCCTCGCGGTCTCGAAGACCTTCTTGATGTGGGCCGTGTGGTCGTCTTCTGTTCCGGATTTGATGATCATGTCGTCCATGTATACTTCGAGCATGTCGCCGATTTCGCCCCGAAATACGCTGTTCATCATCCGTTGGTATGTGGCTCCGGCGTTCTTTAGGCCGAAGGGCATTACGTTATCGACCATCGGGATCTGGTTGTACCTCGAGTATGCGTCCATGAAGGACAAGAGCCTGAAGACCGCGGAGTTGTCGACGAGTTTGTCGATGTTGGGGAGGGGGTAGGCGTCCTTAGGACATGCCCGGTTGAGATCGGTATAGTCAACACACATGCGCCATTTTCCATTATTCTTTTTAACGAGTACAACATTGGACAGCCAGGTTGAATACCGGGCTTCCGAAATAAAATTTGCCTCTAGGAGGTCTTTTACAGCTTTCTCGGCTGCTGCCGACTTTTCGGGGGACTGTCTACGCCTATGTTGAACTACGGCCTTCGCGGTCGGGCTGATGGGCAGCTGGTGGTAGGCGACCTCGGGGTCGAGTCCGGGCATTTCTGCGGCGCTCCATGCGAAGAGGTCGGCGTTCTCGCGGAGGCAGGCTTGCAGCTGTCTTTTCGCGAGGTCTGAGAGTCCGGCGCCAATCTTCACGGTTCTGCTCTTGTCTTCCCCGAGTGTGATGATCTCGAATTCTCCGTCCGGGATGGGGCGTGCCGGGTGTACGGGCTGTCTGTTGGCTTCGCTGGTCTTTATTTTGTGATCGCGCTCCTCGGTGAAGCGACTGTCGAGGTCCACGGATCCGACCAGGTCCTTTGGTTCGCTTTTTGGCGTTATGATTGGAGTTGCCCTTTTGGTTGCTGGAGCGATGGTGTCCAAGCCTTTTAGCACGGCCTCGAAACTCCTCTGGACGGCCTTGATGTCTCCGTTGAGGGTCACCACGGCCCCCCGTTTCGTGTAGTATTTCATCTTCAGGTGGACGGTGGAAGGTACCGCGGTGAGTTCTGCTATTGTTGTTCTGCCCAGGATGCAATTGTAGAGGGACGGGCACTCGATGACTAAGAAACAGATGCTGATCTCCCTGGCCGTTTCCTCTTCTCCGAAAGTGACTTTCAGCTCCACGTACCCCCAAGGTCTCGTCGTCGTCCCGTTGAACCCCTGAAGGTTGGAGCCTACGTAGGGGGAAAGGTTGGATTCGTCGAGTTGGAGGGTTGTGAACAGGTGTGTGTACATGATGTCCACCGAGCTGCCCCCGTCGACGAGGATGCGCCTGACGTCGAAGTTCGCCATCCGTGCTCGTATGAGAAGGGGAATGTTGGAGTTAGGGGATCCCCCGGGGAGTTCCTCGAGGTAGAATGTGATCGGATTGGATCGACCTCGGAATCTTTCGAGCGTGCTCATTTTCCCGGAGTTGCTCGTGATAAGCTCGTCGAACTTTCTTTTCACTGATCCTATGGACAGGCTCCTCGTGGTGTCCCCCGAGATGACCATGGCTCTGGCAAATTATTCCCATCGGCTGGTTGGTCGAACTGGCTCGCTGGGTAGGTCGGAGCCTTCGGGGAGGCCGAACTCTCTGTCCGCGAACCAATCCTCGGGACGGCTAACACACAGCGCGACCTGGAGTCTACTGTCGCCATCCGGAGAGGGGAGTTCCTCGATTTTCTTGGCCTCGGGGGCCTCTTGCCTCGGGGGTTCACCCCCCGGGTGTATCTCTTTAGGTGGCCGTCTTTGATCAGAATTTCGATCGCGTCCTTGAGATGGATTCAGTCTTCGGTCACGTGCCCGTGGCTCTTGTGGAATCGGCAGTATTTCGATTTGTCTACGTTGGGTTTGGGGGTGTCGGGCGAGGGAAGCGGACACCGCCCTGGACAAATTCGGTTTTGGCGCACTCGGCCAGTATGCGCTCGCGGGAAGCGACTAGGGCCGTGTATTCCGTGAATCGACCGGCAGGGCCGCGTTGCTCGCGAGGTTCGCGAGGGCGGTCTTCGCGACGATGGTCAGCTCCCCGTCGATGGCTCGAGGCTCCGTCATCTCGGTGTCCGCGAGGGGCCTCCCTGTCTCGGGTGTCTCGGGCGGAGTTGGCTGCTTGGGTTTCCTCGAATCGGATATAATGTGCGGCCCTGTCGAGGAAATCCTGGAGGGAGGTTGGTCGGTGTATGCCTACCGCCTCGTAGAACTTGGAGTCGTGGCGTAGACCCTGCTCCATTAGGTAGCGCCTCATCTCGTCGGATGTTGTTACATGCACCGCTTCCTGGTGAATCTTTCGATGTACTTTCGGAGAGGTTCGTCGGGGCCTTGGATTGTCGCCCCGAGGACGGCCTCCGTCTTCGGATGGCGCCGGGACGCTGTAAAGTGTTTTGAGAACAGGTCTTTCAGGACTCTCCACGACGTGACTGATTCGGGCTCCAAACTTTTGTACCACGTCATGGCGCCTTTCCTCAGGGTCGTCAGGAATAGCCTGCACTTGATAGCTCCTTGGACGTTTCGGTAATCGAGCATGGCCTCGATGTCTTCCAAGTAATCGTCTGGGTCGGATGTGCCTTCGTACGTCGAAAGTGCTAGGGGCTTCTCCATCCCGTGGGGGATGGGGGCAGCCATGATTTCCCTGGACAACGGAGTGCAGTAGTCGTCTTCATCGTTGAGGGCGGGTGACTGAGGAGGAGACGAGCCGTTTAGAATAGGCACCTGGTTTCGGGTCCTCGGCCCCCTGACCGGGGGTTCGCCGCGCGGATTCCTGGCCGGGATCGCCGAAGTGTTCTGGCGCCTCCTGCGAACTTGTCTCGCTGGGGATTTGGTGCGTTCTCGCACCACTTCTGTTCGGGGTCTCTCCAGCCGCGGTCGGCGATTTCTGGGTCGAGGTGAAGGACTCCTCGAGCCTCCGTTCTGGTCTTCCCGCGGGGGGGGGGGGGGGGGGGGGACCTCGGAGGGCCTTCCCACTCCAACGCTTCAATTCGTGCGTTCTGCTAAAACAGCAGCTGGTTCGTCTGGTTGATGGCCACAAAGAGGGCGGCCACCGTTGGGTTCGCTCCCGCTGGGATAGGAACAGGTTGGAATGCTGCTGGGCTCGGGGGCCGGTGGTCATCCTGGTGCAACAGTTATGCGGATGACGGTGAGGCAGTCTGGCCGTCTCTCTCGTCGGTCTCCGCCGGACGCGACGTTTCCATCTGCTTGCTTCCGTTGGCGGCGACGTTGAGCGCAAAGTCGTGTATGGTATCGTCGTGGTGTGGGCTAGCCATGATCGTGGAGTGCTGGTGAAACTTTGGTTTTCTGCTCGGAGTAACGGGGAAGTTTTAGTTCCCACAGACGGCGCCACTGATCTGACCTGATCAGAAGGGGATCACGGGCTGGCCACACGCTGTTGGACTGCTACCTGTTAACCGGTGATGAGGAGGAGGAGGGGGGTGTACATGCAAGACACTCTGATGCCAAAGTAAGGAGTTGGGCAGAGTGAGGGCAAAGTACAGAAAATGGGTAAGAAGTGAAAACCTGACCCTCTTGAGGAAGAGGGTATTTATAGAGAGACCCCAGCGCTGGGCCAACGGTCACTTGCATTGGGCTGGATGGCCAGGCCCAACTCAGGTGACTGCTAGGGCTTACGTGGCGTAGTGAAGACCAGGACGTGGTCTTCGCCCTAGTCCAACTGTCTCGTGGTCTCCGGAAAGTGGGTTTGACCTGCTCTTTCGGAGGTGGGCAGTTGGTTGGTGACGTGTCCCCACGGAGGGGAGCACGTGGAGAACGCGCACAAGGCACGTTGTTCTCCCCGCGGAGGGGAGCTCGTGGGATTCCCGGGCGGTGTGTGACTCTCCCCGGGGGGGGGGGGGGGGGGGGGAAGGCACACGAGAGCGGAAAAGACGAATCGCCATGCCCGTTGGCAAGAGGATTCTTCCCGTGGAAGTTGTTCGGTCCGGCTAAGGGGAGCGCCGAGGACGCTTCGAGGCGCACAACCCCGCTTTGCAGGGAGCATATCCTGCCCGTCCCGTGGGGGGGGGGTGCGCCCGGTCAAGCTATTCCACTTATTGGGCCTTGTGCGTTATCGGGCTGGACCGCGAGGCTGGACCCAGGCCAGAACATAAGGATTTCTCATTCTGAAGAATTGATTTTGGGAGATAAAGCTGATCCAGTCAGAACTCGTTCATCATTCAAACCTTCTGAAGAAACTCTTCTAGGTTTAGTGTCATTGATAGAGCCAACAATAATTGATGAAGCTCTTCAAGAGAATGAGTGGATTCTAGCCATGCAAGAAGAACTGAATCAATTCACCAGGAACTATGTTTGGGATCTTGTTCAGAAACCTAAAGGTGTCCACGTCATTGGAACAAAATGGGTATTCAGAAACAAGCTTGATGAGAAAGGTGAGATCGTGAGAAATAAAGCACGACTGATAGCACAAGGTTATAGTTAACAATAAGGGATAGACTATACTGAAACGTTTGCACCAGTTTCCAGGTTAGAATCTATATGCTTATTAGTTTCTTTTGCTGTTAATCATAACACCATTCTTTATCATATGGATATAAAACGTTCATTTTTAAATGGGTACATTTCAGAAGAAGTGTATGTGCACTAACCTCTTGGTTTCGAAAGTTCTGAAAACCCAGATTTTGTTTTCAAACTTAAAAAATCGTTATATGGTCTGAAACAGACTCCCAGAGCTTGGTATGAAAGGCTAAGTAATTTTCTTTTAGAAAATGACTTTATTAGAGCAAAAGTGAATACTACACTCTTTTGGAAAACCTTTAAAAATGAAATTCTGGTTATGCAAATTTACGTTGATGATATTATATTTGGTTCTACTAATACTTCCCTATGCAAGGATTTTTCTAAGTTAATGCAAACAGAATTTGAAATAAGTCTGATGGGAGAACTCATATTCTTTCTGGGAATTCAGATTGATCAACGTCCAGAAGGAACATACATTTATCAAATCAAGTATGCAAGAGAACTTCTGAAGAAGTTTAATATGTCAAATAGTAAACCTTCAAAGACTCCTATGCATCCTACATGCATTCTGGAGAAAGAAGAAGTAAGTAAAAAGGTTTGTTAGAAGCTCTATCATGGTATGATAAGCTCTCTTCTGTATCTAACTGCTTCTCGTTTAGATATTTTGTTCAGTGTATATCTTTATGCTCGTTTCTAATCAAATCCCAGGGAAACCCACTTAACAGCTGTTAAGAGAATCCTAAGGTATCTAAAAGGAACAACTAACCTTGGCTTGATGTATAAGAAAACATCATAATATAAGCTTTCTAGTTATTGTGATGCAGATTATGCTGGAGACATATTAGAAAGGAAACGTACTTCTGGAAACTGTCAGTTTCTGGGTAGAAACCTCGTCTCCTGGGCTAGTAAAAGACAATAGACCATTGCATTCTACTGCAGAAGCATGATATATCTCAACATCACTTTGCAACACTCAGATACTCTGGATGAAAAATCAAATAGAAGATTTCCAAATACACGAGAGTAACATTCCTATCTTATGTGATAATACTTATATTATTTGTTTATCCAAAAATCCTATCTTGCATTCAAGGGATAAACATATTGAAATAAAACATCACTTTTTACGTAACTATGTTCAACAGGGTGTTTTTCAATTAAAATTTGTGGATACAGATCACCAGTGGGCTGATATTTTCACAAAACCCCTTGCTGAGGATAGATTCGTATTCATTCTGGAAAATCTATTTATAAAACCTTGTCCAGAATGAGTAGATGAAATTTTTGATGTGTCAAGTCACTAGAACTTCTGAGATAAGATTCTGATGATTAAGCAGATTATTCCTCTTTTATTTAATGATCTTCTGATTGACGATACTTCTACATATTAGAAGATGTCTTAGTCAGAAACTTGTCTAGTCAGATACCTCTTGGTAGTCTTGATGTTGGGAACATCAAACATGTTCTTTTGAACAGACAACTATGACTTTCTTGTTACACTTGTCCAAAATCAAATCATATCTTACTGTTGAAGAGACGCCTCAAGTGTTGTGATTTCGTGAGACTAGGTTTCAAGTGATTATTTCCTATCTCCCTATTACTGTCATTATAATGGTTCAACATATTGGGTATGGTAAAATTCTTGAGAATAGACTAAATTGTTACGCCTTCCCTTATTATTGTGTATTCATTAAGATGTTTTTAAGACATGATGTTCCTATCTAAGCGTTTCCATCTTAACCATTATTCCTTGTCAGATTTTTTTCCTTCCACTTTTAAGTATACACTTAATTCGTCTTTATTGACTGATGTCAAGAGTTGAATAACGTATACCTAATCAGTGATCTCTTGGAAAATGCTACACTCATTTCCTATTCCTTGATAAATTTGTCTCTCTTGTTTCTTTTGTTCCACATCATTTGTCTTGGAAAATGATGAATTTTGTTTCATATATACACGAGAGTAACATTCCTATCTTATGTGATAATACTTATATTATTTCTTTATCCAAAAATCCTATCTTGCATTCAAGGGATAAACATATTGAAATAAAACATCACTTTTTACGTAACTATGTTCAACAGGGTGTTTTTCAATTAAAATTTGTGGATACAGATCACCAGTGTGCTGATATTTTCACAAAACCCCTTGCTGAGGATAGATTCGTATTCATTCTGGAAAATCTATTTATAAAACCTTGTCCAGAATGAGTAGATGAAATTTTTGACGTGTCAAGTCACTAGAACTTCTGAGATAAGATTCTGATGATTAAGCAGATTATTCCTCTTTTATTTAATGATCTTCTGATTGACGATACTTCTACATATTAGAAGATGTCTTAGTCAGAAACTTGTCTAGTCAGATACCTCTTGGTAGTCTTGATGTTGGGAACATCAAACATGTTCTTTTGAACAGACAACTATGATTTTCTTGTCACACTTGTCCAAAATCAAATCATATCTTACTGTTGAAGAGACGCCTCAAGTGTTGTGATTTCGTGAGACTAGGTTTCAAGTGATTATTTCTTATCTCCCTATTACTGTCATTATAATGGTTCAACATATTGGGTATGGTAAAATTCTTGAGAATAGACTAAATCGTTACGCCTTCCCTTATTATTGTGTATTCATTAAGATGTTTTTAAGACATGATGTTCCTATCTAAGCGTTTCCATCTTAACCATTATTCCTTGTCAGATTTTTTTCCTTCCACTTTTAAGTATACACTTAATTCGTCTTTATTGACTGATGTCAAGAGTTGAATAACGTATACCTAATCAGTGATCTCTTGGAAAATGCTACACTCATTTCCTATTCCTTGATAAATTTGTCTCTCTTGTTGCTTTTGTTCCACATCATTTGTCTTGGAAAATGATGAATTTTGTTTCATATATATATATATATATATATATATATATATATATATATATATATATATATATATATATATATATATATATATATATATATATATATATATATATATATATATATATATATATATATATATATATATATATATATATATATATATATATATATATATATATATATATATATATATATATATATATATATATATATATATATATATATATATATATATATATATATATATATATATATATATATATATATATATATATATATATATATATATATATATATATCATACTCCTCCTCATTTCTTTTCATTAGTCTTTCAACTTGCTTATCCTTCTATATTTTTTTCTTCAAAATGTCTATCAAAACTTTTCTTGACAATGAAGAAGTCATGGAAGTGATTTTTGAGAAAAGACCGAACCTTCCTAGACTCAGAGACTCGGGGGTGTTCTTATCTACTAGCATGCAGATTCAAAGATGGTCCGGCTACTATGCAATCTTGCATGGACCTATTTATCCGGTCCTTGTAAAGGAATTCAAGACATATGCTAGAATAGGTGATTACAACAACTCTATCTGGTCTTCTGTCTTTGGTGTTCCGTTCTTCATAACACCAACCTCCATCGCTCAGGCTATCAACTGTGTTCAACCTGAAGTTATTGTTGAAGATTTTCATTTGAACTACTCTCTTGTTGAAGATCTTATCAGCATTCATGATGGTTCTCTCAATAGATTTGAACCTTACAATCCTGAAGGGCTCCTTCCAACCTGCAAAATTTGGTTTCAACTTCTACTAACCAACTTTTGACCTCGAGGAGTGGCCAAAAATGCTTTGTCTCATGATGATAGACTCTTTATCTACTTCATGATGTACAATGTCCAGGTCAACCTACCTTAAACTATCTTCAATCATCTGAAGTAGTGTGTTGAAATCTCCAGATATCAGCATAAGTCCTTCATTCCCTATGGTAGAATTCTGTCTGAGTTATTTTTCAGAGTTGAAGATTTTTTATGGTTGGTGGGCGAGTGTTCCTGTTGGTCTTTATGTTTTTATTCTATATCTTCATGTCCTTGATTAATTGTTTGTTAGTTTATCAGTGTTTGAAGGTGTCTTTATTTTATGCTCTTGTACCTACGCCTCTGGCGTTTTATTAATCAATGAGAAATTTTATCTTTTACTGCTTCTGTTACATCTTATTGCATTCTTTTATGCTTGCTAACAAAAAAAAGGAAGAAGTATTGATTTTAATTTTCTCTTGAATCAAATCCAATACTCCAATTGTTTAAACTATTATTTACCTTTTTGATTATGACAAAAAGGGGGAGTACATTAATGGAAAAATATTTTGATAATAATACCTTATCTCTGAATCATAACTCTAACATTCTAACTCTTTAATTGCACACAATTATTTTTCTTAGAATGTTTTTCAGGAACAAATTGATATATTGATAATCAGGCTCTGATTTAACCAATCATTATCACTATCTGATGCATATGATAAGAACCAGACTTGAACCATCTCAGATTTTATAAGTTCAATCAAGCTCTGATATATAATCAAGCGCTGTTTATTCTGAATCTAATAAGAAATTTATAATCAGGCTCTAGTATCCCAAATCTGATAAGATTTTTAGGTTTTAGATTCAGGGCGGGCTTTGATAAAGGGAAGTTATTTCTAAACTTATCTATATCATTTTCTATTGATTATCTTCGTACAAAATTGTATCATCAAAATACATGGTTTTGTCATTATCAAAAAGGGGGAGATTGTTAGAACAAGATTTGGTTCTGCCAGGTATCTCTAAGTTTTGATAATAACAAAGTAGTATTTGTGTGAGAATAATTTTGGTACTCTAATGTTTGTTTTTCTAAATATTTAACAAACAGGTTCTGACTCTGAAAGAGAAAGATCTGACTCTAATAGAGACCATGTGCATTGTCACTCTAATCTGACCAAATTCGCTTCTGCGCTATACGAAGCAAGTCTGCTTCTGATCTACTCTCGCTCAAAAATATTCTAAGAAGACAATATGTTGCTGCTGCAATGTTCTCTTGGTTTCTACCTCTGATCATGACTCTGATACTTTACTTCTGAAGGCTTTCTAGCTTCTGAAAGTCATTATCTTCTAGAGACTAAGTGCTGAAGACTCTGAAGACAAGGTTTTGTTGAACGAAGTTCTGAAGACTTGAGTTTCTGAAGAATAAGTGTTGAAGACTCTGAAGACAAAGTTCTGCTGAACGATGTTCTGAAGACTCTGAAAACTTAAGTTACTAATGACCAAACATTCTGAAGACTGAGTACTTAAAGTTCTGAAGACAAGGTTCTGGTGAACAAGTTCTGAAGACTCTGAGGACTCAAGACTCTAAAGACCTAGTGATCAACTCTTTTACTCATGCTTCAATCATCTTTATTCAGAAGCCTCTGATGTAAAGAAGATAAGCTCAATTGTTTACAATGGAAAATAGTACATAGTACGTTTCAACGTTTCATTCCACTACCATTCCACTACCCTGATTTGGTGGTACAAAGGACAACTTTTGTGTATGATTTTCATCCCTGCGTAACGACATTATTTCAAGTCACGAGCTATCTAAAGGACATTCCTGATTTTCCCTCCAATGAATCTTTTTCTGGATATATAAGGACTTGATTACTTAAAGAAATTAATAAAATTTACAACGATTAATGCAAAGGTTACACTTTGATTGAAAATGATTTATGAAGAACTAAAGCTACAGTATTGAAGTATCATAATACAAAGAATAAACATTCTTCATACTGTAATAGTATCTTTAGTCATTTGAGCTATTAATAGTGTTTATATCTACTTATGTAGAAGCAATTTCATTGTAAACATCTTTGTTCAAACTGTTGTTTATAACTCCTTAAGGGACCAGTTAGGTCAAAGTCCTTAAGAAGAGACGGTTAGTCCTTGTTGTTAGTCACCAACGATTGCAAGTGCAGATTATAATTCCTTAAAGGACCAGTTGGGTCAAAGTCCTTAAGAAGAGACGGTTAGTCCTTGTTGTTAGTCACCAACGATTGCAAGTGCAGATTATAATTCCTTAAAGGACCAGTTGGGTCATAATCCTTAAGAAGAAACGGTTAGTCTTTGTTATTAGTCACCAGTTGTTACTGGTGTAGTGTAATCTGTTGATTATGGTGGATTAAATCCTTGTGTATAAGGCGAAATCCCTTTGACGGGTGGACTGGATTAGCTTGATAGTTTTCAAGTGAACAAGGATATATCGTGTGTCCTTCTCTCTTATTAGTCTATTTGTGATCTTTTTTTGAGTTTCACAAAAAGCTTTCATTTTTGAAAACTCAATTCAAACCCCCCTTTATTATGTTTTCTCACAGCTTCACTTTGCACATACACACCAAACTCTACGGAACACTTTTTGAAACCTATTTGTATTAGAAATTGATTAATCCTCTTGTTACAGGCTATAGGGGCCTGCTTCAACCCATACAAAGCCTTATGGAGTCTATACACCACGTTCTCCTTGCCTTGCACATCAAAACCAGGAGGTTTTGACATAAACACTACCTCTTTAAGTGGACCATTTAGAAAGGCCGATTTCACATATCAATGATAAAGTGACCACCTTCTCTTGCAAGCTAGAGACACAACTAAACTTACAGTGTCAAGCCTTGCAATTGGAGCAAACACCTCATTGTAATCAACACCATGTTTTTGTAAGAAGCCTCTAGCCACCAACTTTGTCTTATACTTTGAAATTTCCCCATCGGGATTTAATTCCAGTTTGAACACCCATTTCACATCTATTTTCTTTTTCTTACCTGCCAAGTTAATTAGCTCCCAGGTTTGATACTTCTCAATTGAACATAGCTCTTCCATCATAGCTTTCCTCCTACATCTATCTCCAGTGCTTCTTTGTAATTGAGAGGTTCAACATTTTCCAATAATGCAAAGTTAATGATATCACCTTCACCATTTACTGCATTAACATGAATTACTTCACAATCATTCAACTTTCTTGGAGCTTGTCTGATTCTTTGAGGTTTCACAACTGTTTCCTCTTCTTCTGGTTCATTTGCATCATTATTCTTCACTTCTTCATTATCTGATTCGTCACTTGAATCATGATAAATGCAGCTTTTTTGATTTTCTTTACTGTATACTGGCCACTCTTCCCATTTCCACTTCTCAGCCTCATTCGCAATCACATCACTACTGACATGTACCTTTTGAGTTAGAGGATTATACAACTTATAGGCACTTGTTGGATGATTGCCTATAAGTATCATAATCTCACTCTTATCTTCAAGCTTGCTTTTTCTAGCATCTGGTACATGTTTGTAGCACAAAGAGCCAAAAATCTTGAAATGCTTCACACTAGGCTTTCTTCCACACCAAGCTTCCTTTGGTACCTTCAAATTCATCTTCTTTGCAGGACATTTATTTAAAATGTAAGCAGCTATAATGATTGCGTCACCCCAAAACTTGTGTGGTAGGTTTTTCCTGCTTGATCGTGCTTCTTGCCATATTCAGTAGAGTTATATTCCTTCTCTCAGCAAGTCCATTATGCTGAGGTGTATAGGGAGCTATTACCTCATGCATAATGCCTTGATTGACACAGAAGGCTTCAAATTCTTTTGAGGTATAGTCTCCTCCACCATCAGTTCTCAAGATCTTAACAGATTTATCACTCTCATTTTCTATTAAGATTTTGAATTTTTTGAATACATCTAAAGCCCCACTCTTAAGCTTGATTGTATATAGCCATATCATTCTTGTACATTCATGAAAAAATGTGATGAAATATTTGTTTCCCCCTAATGAAGATACTTCAAAAGGACCACATATATCAGAGTGAACCGCCTGCAGTGCTACACTAGCTCTTTTAGGTGCTTCAGAAGCAAAGGAAAGCCCATTTTGCTTGATCTTTAGACATACTTCACAAATGGCTCTTTTGGCAAGCCATACACCAGTTCTTTAGAATTCAAATCACTAAGACTTCTAAAGCTTATCTGACCATACCTCTTGTGCCATAGATCTTCAACATCTTCACTCACTGTTGCAGACAAACAAATAAGCTGTTCACTTGAGATGTTGTATCTATATGTTCTATTCTTTGACATGTTTGATTTAAGCACCAAATTCTTCTTTGCATCAAACAACTTCAAAGACTCACCATCCATGGTCACTAAGAATCCCTTCTCCGACAGTTGACCAATGCTCATGAGATTGCACTTCATCTCAAGAACATACATCACATCTTCAATAATGATTCTTTTTCCATCATTGCCTCTAATCACTGTATTTCCACTACCTTCAGCTGCAAGTTCTCTACTGTAAGCCAAATTGATGATTGCTTTCTTGCTAGCATCAAAACTTGTCAACCATTCTCTATGTGATGTCATATTATTTGAGCACACAACATCAAGAAACCATTCTTCATTCTTAATGCTTTCCTCACTAGTAGTATCCATCATCAACACTGCATTGTAATCATCTCCACGAGCCAAATTTGCTTCTTTATCAGTCTTTTGACTTTTTGTGAACCAACATTCATCAGCAAAATGCCCATACTTCTCACAGTTGAAGCATTGCACCTTACTTTTGTCAAAATCCCTCTTCTTGTTCTAACATCTGCCAAAGCCTCCTCCTTTTGAAGATTCAGTTTTATCTTCACTTTTGTCCTTTTCATTGTTGGACCAATTTGCTTTGCTTTTTCCCTTCTTCTTGAAATTCTTCTAATTTCCCTCCTGAAGGTGAGATAATACTTAGAAGGGGGGGGGGGGGGGGTTGAATAAGTATGAAAGATTAAAACTTAGAATAAAAACTCAAGTATTTTTATCCTGGTTCGTTGAACTCAACTACTCCAGTCCATCCTTCCTAGAGTGATTTGCCTTTCTCAATCAAGGACTTAATCCACTATTTAATCAAACAGATTACAATAGTAACACCTAAGAACAACTGTTCTTAGTCTTCTCAAGAGCTACTGATCCCAACTGGATCCTCTTAAGGAAATCTTTTACAATCAATGTAAAACTATTACAAGAGTAAGAATGCTTCTAAAAAGCTATTATCACAACTGTGATATTTCTCTTAAGTTTAAGAACAATGAAATAAATTCTAAGAATGAATATGAAAGTATGAGAGCTTGAATATTTGATTTCTTTTCAATGCAAAACGTCAACTGAAGAATTTGGTGGAGTCTTGCTTTTATAGGCAGCTGATCCAAGGTGAGTTGCACGTTGAGAAGAGTGTCCAAAAGGTCTGAGCCTTTTTGTCTTCACATCAAGTGACCTTTCCTAGAAGAAGAAAGCACATAAAAATCCTTTTTGTCTGTGTTCTTGTGTCTAGCATAAATAAGGAAAGAGACGTTTGATTTACTCCAACGGATATAATCTTTGAATATTTCTTCTTCAGCTTTTAGCAAATATATCAGAGTCTAATTGGGTCAGAGTCTTCTGATGATGATTAGAGTCTTGCTGAATCAGAGTCTTCTGCAGCAGGTGTGCTTTCAGCGTGTTTAATATCATAGCATATTTGAGACAGAACTTCAGTACTGGCAGCTTTAGTACTTTCAGAATCTTCTGTAGAAACTATGCTTTGAAAAGCTCTTCATACATAATTCTTCTTTGCTTCAGATGCTTCTGACTTGCTTCAGATCCTTCTGGGGCTTCTGCTTCAGATCCTTCTGGAGCTTCTGCTTCAGATCCTTCTGGAGCTTCTGCTTCAGAATCTTCTGGAGGCTACGCTCAGAATCTTCTGTTGGCAGCAATCAGAATCTTATAATGAGTGCATTTGGCGCTTCAGAGTCTAGCTAATTTCTTGTGTTCACTTCTGATTTGCTTCTGGAGTGTTAATTTCTTTACTATCTGCAGTAAAAACTCTCAAGCAAATTTTAGAGTATATAATTCTTAAATACAAAATTTCATAATAGTTATCATCAAAACATAGAGGTATTATTAAGAACCAATCTGTGTTCTAACAATCTCCCCCTTTTTGATGATGACAAAAACATCAGAAATTTTGTTTAATTGAAAATATTAAAATTATAACTCCCCCTGAGATGATGAATCTCTCCCTGAGTTAAATACAGATAAGGAATAGAAACTTCCCTTTTGTCTTGAGTAATTTTCAGAGTTAGATCTTGATTGTTCTTTTAGCATTTGAAAGTTAGAATGTCTTGCAAATATTAGATTCAGAGTTTGATAATAGTCAAATGATCTGAGAGACTCAGAGTTTCTTTTATAGAGTGTACTTATCAAATGTTTTGAAATACTCAGATTAAATGTTAGATAGAATAGATATGTCTGAAGTTTCATTCTGGTGAAGTTAGATTAAACAGTTCAGATCTATATTTTCTCCCCCTTTTTTGTCATAAGCAAAAAGTAAAAACTTTAAAAAGAAAAAGAAAAGGAAACAGTAAATGAGATAATTCAGTGATGAAAACTTTGATTCATTCAATAAGTTCAGATAAAGAGTACATGCATCAAAAGATATATCAAAAAGTACATAAGCAAACATCAGATGCAAAAACATCAGAGTGAAAAAAATGAAAATCTAAGAGTGTTTTGACAAAAGCATCTTCAATAGATTTGTGATCTCAGAGGAGGACTGCTCTTGCTTGGACATCCACTTAGCCATTGTTTCATTCTTCTGATCCTGCTTTGACATCCACTCTGTCATGTCTTCAGATTTCTTATCCTGTTTTGCCATCCAAGACTTGATCTCTGATTGACCAGCTTCCAGAGCAGCAATTTTATCCTCAAAATCTGGATGTTCTTTCTTAATCTCAGATGATGAAGGTTGAACATTGTCTGGAGTTTGAACAGAGTCAATTTCCATAGGATCTGTAGAGTCTGGAGCATTTGAGCCAGAAGGAAGTTCTACTAAAGTCATGGCCAAAGGATTATCTTCAGATGCAAGTTCAGTAGTTTCTTCTGAAGGTGGAGGAGCATCTGTAAGGAGCAAAGGTTCAGATCTCTTGACAATCCAGAACAGATTTCTTGCAGCTTCAGCAAATCTGAGCTTCGCATCATCAGAATAGATGTTCTTCAGATTTGAGGCCACAGGGTTGAATCTGTTGATGAATCCATTCCAGATGACATCAGATTCTTGTGCATCCATTGTTGCTGAGCACTTCTTCTGTACAGTACCTAAATACAACCGTATTTCTTGCAAAAAAGATTGAAATAAATGATTAACATTAAGTCTGGGCTTGGGATGTAACAGAGTCTCTAGGGTTATTGGTCTTGGTTGGGGAGTAGGTGGAAAAAGAGATTTCTGAATGGAGATCAGAGGAGGAGGGTAGTATGGAATGAAAGGAATTTCAGGCTTATTAGGTTTGGGTCTGTTTAAAGCGTTTAACAGATGAGGTTTGGCTCTGGGGTGAAAGGAAACCACATCAAAGGGTTGATTGGAGTAAGGTTGGAATGCAGATTTTGGAGGTTCATCAGAAGCAATAGTCTTATCAGATGAAATAGGTATAGCTGGAGCAACAACTTTGTCAGATTTAGCAGAATAAGATATAGTTGCTAATGAACCTACATCTGTCATGGATTGAATGTAGGTGAGAATCACAGATGGAAGGGTCATTGTGAATTTGGGTTTCAGAGGGGTGATAGGGTTAGATGGTTCAACTCTGTCATAAAAATCTTTGAGTTTGAAACCATAAGCCAGATTATGAAATAGTGATGAAACTTGTGCACAGGAAATGCATGTTCTTTGGTTGGCTGTTGGGTTAGAATTGGGAATTAGGATTTCAGAAGATGGTGCAGATGTGGGAATAGGATCTGAAATAGGAACTTTTAATGATACAGGAGGTTCTGGTTGGTTTACTTCAGAATCTCTGTGAGAAGGAGAGATTAGAAAATCTGGGTGAATGTCAGATTCCGAAGAGTTTGAGGAGGTGATTGGTGTGCAGGAGGTAAAAGATACTTGAAACACAGTTTTTAATGGTGTGACATCAAGAACTTCTGTCTCAGGAATGTTGGGTTCAGAAGTATTGGTTGGTTCTGAAGGAATTTCAGAGGGTTTTGAAGGTTGTTCTGAGGTAGGTGGATCAGATGAAACTGGAACAGATGTTGTTTTTGTAGGTTTAGAAATAACAGGTACAGATGCAGTGGGTTCAGATGATTTGGATGGTGGATTATCTGATGGTGGTTGATTTTCAGAGGCTTTTTCTGGTAGGGTTTCAGATGATTTTTCTGGTTGCTTTTCTTGTGGGTGCTTTTGTTGTTCAAATGGCTTTTGTATAAAAGGTTCAGAGGGTTGTTGTTGAGTAGATGGTTGTGGTTGTTGTTCTGTAGGTTGTTGTTCTGATGGTTGTTTCTGTGGTACAGATTGTTTGATTTAAATTTTTGGTTGAGTTGTTTGTGGTATAGAGACTTTTGGAGTTTGAATTGTTTTTGTTGTTATTGATGTTGGAACAGATGATTTTTCAGGTGAAATGGAAATTGGGTTGGAAGATTTTTGTGGTGATGGTGTAAAAACATGAGATGGAGCAGTAACAGATGTATTTTGTGTAAAGGGTGGTTTAGGAATAGACTTAATATTAGAATCATTTAAAACAATAGGATTTGCAGAAGATACAAAAGATTTAGTACCTTTGATTTTGATTCTCTTAGCTGGTACAGAAGGAGTATCTCCAGATTCTTTCCTCTTTAAGAGCTTCTGTGGCTTCTCAGCAATCTTGATCTTCTTCTGAACAGGTGCAGCTTTAGCTTCTGGTTAAGTCCTCTTTCTTGGTGGTTCTTCTTCTTCTTCTGCAACAAGCAGTGGTTGTCTTGCTAGCTGTATAATGTTTGCAGGAACAAGCTTTCCTTATTTCTTGCACTCATCAATATACATAACAACAATGTGCCTTGGTTCTTCAGCATAGAACAGAGGATAATCATCTATAGGAGTTCTCTTCTTACTCAGTTCTGAAACATTCAGCTTCTTGGGAGCTGTTGTGAGTTCATCCACTATTTTAAGTCTCTGAAGACTTTTGGCATTCAGAGGCTTTCCCATAATGAATTCCAATTCCTCTGTAACTCCAGCAACGTACAGAGCAGTAACCAGTCCATTCTCAGTTAGAAGATCTGAGATTAACCTTCCAAAAGGAATCCAGGTTCTGATCTTCTATCCTTTTTCTTTCACATACTCTCTAGAGGCATTTATATGATTCCACAGATGCATAAAGAGAATATATGGAAGATCTACCTTGGTGCTCTGACTGAGGCAATACATGAAATAGAGCTGTTCATTATTGACATAGTCTGGAGAGTTTGTTGACTTCCTATGATGAATGCATCCCATGAAGATCTTGGCCCAGATCTTATAGTCAGGCTTCAGATCCTTGAACTTGTTAGAAGCTTGTCCAGCAGTCATCACTTCTTCATACACTTCATCCATATCTGTTGCGGTGGAAATAGGATCACAAACTATTAATTAGTTTGAATCGCAATTCAATTCACAACCGCTCTTTGATTTATCCGAAGGAAAAGGTCAAAAGAGGGAAAACCTATTTTGCATCGTAAACACAATGCGGGGAAAGATCTAGGGTTCGGGGGTTGGTTAAATTTAGGGAAGGTATTAGCACCCTAAACTTCTGTAGTACTTTACAGGAACCTTTTGTTCAGATGTTTACTATTTGCTTTATTTATTTGCTTAAGGTATATGTACAAAGGGATTAAAAGTGAGAAAAGAGACCTAAGGGGTTAATTCTAAGTTTACTCGGCAAGACATTGCATCTTGTGCCTACGTATCCTTACGGGAGTGGAATCAGAGTAATCGTAGTTCCCCTCAATAGGGAGGTTAGAAACTTCTTGACTGTGGTCAAGGTCTCAAGGGGAATAAACGCATCTTAAGGACACGCTTACGTGGAGTGTAGAAACTCCAAATCTCTACGTTGAAATGTTAAGTTGTAATTAGGGTTAAATTAGGGATTCCCCGGCGGGAAACCCTAAAATGAGCGGCGGCTCTTTGACCTAATGCTAGGGGTAAAATTGTAATTTTGCCTGCGGCGAGGCATTTGTGAAAATTAGGGTTTGTAGTTTGTAGTTTTGAGGATTTGAAATTGAATGTGTGAAGTTTTATGGACTATTGGCGCGGCGGCCAAACAGTTAAACCTAACCTTCGGATGTGTGCAATGTGAGAGAAATAATGGTAAACGCGTGAGATAATTGAATTGCAAACAGAGAGATAATGTCATAATTTAAACCATGCAAGCAGAAATTTAAAGGCAGAATTTAAAGAGCGATTGTTAAGTTCGCGAGGTTACATGAGATGAGCAGATACAATATGATAATGAAATTTGAATTGAACAATAATAAAATAAAATAAATAACGGTTCTAGTTATTATAAAAAAAAAAGATTTTAGTTATTATTTTAAATTTATCTAAAAAAAAGTTTTTCTTAAAAATAATAGGTTTTCATATTAATTTGGAAAAGATGTTAATGTTATTTATTTAAAAAAACAGATTTTTATATTATAACAAGTTTTAATAAATTAATGATAACAATAATAATAATAATGGTAATAATAATGATAATAATGATAATAATAATAAATAATGATAATAATAATAATACTAATAATAATAATAATAATAATAATAATAATAATAATAATAATAATAATAAAGCAATAATGAATTTTAAATGTGCCAAATAACCCAACAATGTTGCTAACGCAGAAATGCGCTCATCGCAACCAGATCTAAATCGGACGAAACAAAATTTATCGCAAAGAAAAAGAAATTAAGCAAAAAAATAGTATTATTGCTCACACAAAAATGCGATCATCGCAACCAGATCGAACTAACACAAATGTCACGCGTCATGCACACAAATGTGCAAACATCGTATCGACATAATTCGATCAAAAATTAATCTTATATATATAAACTCTAACAATTTAAAAATTATATATATATAAACGTAACAGTAATAGATAAAGAAAAAGAAATAACGGTAATAGATGAAGAAAAAGAAATAACAGTAAAAGATGAAGAAAAAGAAACAACAGTAATAAATGAAGGAAAAGAAATAACGGTAAACGATGAAGAAAAAGAAACAATAGTAATGGATGAAGAAGAAAACTAAATAACGGCAAACGGCACTCACTCCTCTTAGGTTTTTTTTATTCTCCCTCTTTTTTCCAACAAGGCAACACATGTATATATAGGGAACAAATTAGGGTTAACACCAAATTGTCAATAATGTCCCTAAAGCCCATTTTAAAGCCCAAACTAAATAATTAGTTAAGAAAAAATAAAATTTAAATAATTTAAAATAATTAAAATAAACTTAAAATAAAAACTAATAATCCTATTGATTCCTAAAATCAAAAATATTATAAAAAGAACAAAATTTTTTTCAATATTTTTTATTTTATGATTTTTTGGATATTTTTATGAATAATTTAGAAAAAAGTGAAAAAAATAATATTTTAAAAAATGATTTAATTAAAATACGAAAATAATAATTAAATAATAATAAAAAACTATTTTTGTTATTTTTTTAATGAAAGATAGAAAAATTTAGAGTAAAAATAATAAAAAACAAAAAAGTGACAAAGGTGAGATTCGAACTCTCAACCTCTCACACTCATAACTCCTTACACATGTCCTCCTGCCAATTGTGCCATTTTTACTTTTTAGAAAAAAAATGCATGCCATATGATATTTACCTGCAAAAAGTCAAACGACTACACAAATTTGTTAGTAATTGATTAAATGCAATAAAAATGCAATGAAATGCGACGACAAATCTTAGGGCAAAATTTGGGGTATTACAGTTTCCCCTATTTAAATAACTTCACCGGGTGATTCGAGTGGCGGAGACTCGAGGAATCATGGTGGAGGGATTTAAATATAGATAACCGAAAATTTTGCCCTTATATGTGGCGATATGCAATGTTATGGACCAAACAAGACTAATGCAGACAATGCCATGAATATGATATGATGTGTATGCTGGAATGATGAGTGCGAAAATGCTGACGAATACGACGACACAGGGACAGACGCTACGAGAAGAACACACTGGGGAAAACGACGCGCTGGAACACAGTACAACACTGGGGAATTCTAAAATGATGGTCAGCTGGTGCGAACACGACCAATTATCATTTTTAGACCGGGAACGAGATTCTCAAATGGAGATGGCACCTATGAGACGGCCTCCACTGGGGAATCTAAAAGTAAAACTGGATCATGTACGACTGCAAGATCGATTACAGAATGCTGGAGCATTGAGCAAAGAATAACATCCAAGCTTCTGTAAACTATCCCTCGTGACAGGATCAAACGGACTTTTCGGGAATCCGTAGCAAATATACAAGGTAAGAAACCGGCTGTATGCCAAAATAAATGGACTTTAGGGAATAAGATCCTTAAATGGAGATGGCACCGATGAGATGACCTCCAGTGGGGAATGTCTAATAATAAAACTGGATCTACACGGTTGCAAGATCGATCACAGAATGCTGGAGCATTGAGCAAAGAATAACATCCAAGCTTCTATAACCTATCCCTCGTGGTGGGATCGAATGGACTTTTCAGAAATCCATATCATATATACAGGGTAAAGACCGGCTGTATGCCAAAATAAATGGGCTTTGATGGGAACTGCCCTGATAAGCTTCTCGAGGGAGAACTGTCACTTATCGTTGGAAGGGACTTATATGCCAAAATGGATAAGCACTCAAATAAAGAGGCTGCTGCTTATCTGATATATAAATCTTCTCATATTTAAGGTCGGCGCCTGGAATACGATTCTGATTCTTCTTTTACTAAAGGATAACTGAACTTCCTCATACTTCAAGATCGTGCTCTCCTGAATATGATTCCGCTCCTTCTTTTACTAAAGGATAAATGAACTTCCTCATACTTCAAGATCGTGCTCTCCTGAATATGATTCCGCTCCTTCTTGAACTTCCTCATACTTCAAGATCGTGCTCTCCTGAATATGATTCCGCTCCTTCTTTTACTAAAGGGTAAATGAACTTCTTCATACTTCAAGATCGTGCTCTCCTGAATATGATTCCGCTCCTTCTTTTACTAAAGGGTAAATGAACTTCTTCATACTTCAAGATCGTGCTCTCCTGAATATGATTCCGCTCCTTCTTTTACTAAAGGGTAAATGAACTTCTTCATACTTCAAGATCGTGCTCTCCTGAATATGATTCCGCTCCTTCTTTTACTAAAGGGTAAATGAACTTCTTCATACTTCAAGATCGTGCTCTCCTGAATATGATTCCGCTCAAACCTCCCCGTACTTCAAGATCGTGCTCTCCTGAATACGATTTGGTTCAAACCTTCCCATACTTCAAGACGACAGGTAAAATGGAAGCCCAACTGCTCAATGGAGATGGCCATTTGCTGCGAGTCATAACGAAGATAGGATTGGCTTCTCAGGCGAGAGATGTTGCTTACCGATGTTGTAAGATGTAAGGTGTTGTAAAGTGTTGTACTGATAGATTTTCCAGGCGTGAACTGGCGTGTATCTGTAAAGGATTGTGGTTGAAAGATAGTGCAAAATAAATGCACGTCCGGGTACAGTGATAAACTTCTCGGGCGAGAACAGTCGCGTATCTGTCATGGTATGGTGAAAATCTTTAGATGGTGCAAAATAAATGCACGTCCGGTTGGGGCTCGACGACCGACAAGACTGAGATTCAATCTAGGATTGAGCTAGAAAGAAGACTGGTAATCAAGACTCCATCGAGGGGATGAACTCGAATGGTAAATATCTTATCCTGGCGAGGAAAGATAGCTGAAGTAACCGTCATCCACGAGGATCGAGCTCTGTGGGGAAACTGGAAGCACATATGTATTTTATGCTTAGGGCTGACAATCTATTTGGAGAGAATGGACAAACCCCAGTTACTCGGCGGTAACGACCAATGATGGAGACACAATGAACCTGTGCATGTTAACGCGTATGTTAATGAATATGTTAATATGAATGTATGTTAATGTCTATGTAGTTAAATATGCAAGATGTTATGAAATGAGTATGCCATGAGTATGTAATGAGTATGTAATGAATATGTAATGAGTATGTAATGAATATGTAATGAGTATGTAATGAATATGTAATGAAATAGGCATGTGATGCTTATGCCCCTGCGTAGGCTGACGAAACAAACTAGAGACGGGACGAGAGATGAAATAAACATCTCGACGGGGATACCCTGCGTTCTCTGCAACCAATACGTCGATCATGGGAAAAATGGTAGGACCACATCTGGTTTCAGAATTCTGGCTTCTCTGGGGAGAAGGTAATCTGCTTGGGTGCACAGTATCATGTCTTCACATGGGGAGAAGAAAACCTGAGGGACACTTTCGAGTTACCCAAGAAAAAGTTGTCAGCTTATAGTCTCGCTGGGGACTGTGATGAGACAATAGTTTAGGAGCCTGTTGCACACTGAGATTTACTGGGGGATGAAGGCCGCCGTGAGTAAAATCCATCGGGTGCAAGAAGAATGTTGCGAAACCACATAGTTTTGATCTTGAAGGACCTTATAGTAGTCGCCATTTGTTTTTTTTTTTTTTTAAAAAACATGGTGCCCCAGGATACTTGCGTTGTGAGGTATGGTCATCTCAAGAGGATTTTATAGAGAACACGGAGTCTGGTTGCCCCACTGTTTTCAAACTCTTTGAGATTTATCAGGTCTCGACGTAACTGGCACAAATTAATCGTGTCACGACGAAATCTTCGAGAAATAGCTCTTAAGAACGTCAGACTTGCGTTGGTAAGCGAACTGGGAAACTGCCTGCCCCTGTTTAGCAGGATATTCAAGTTCCAAGGGTTATGTCCATATGTAAATCTTTAAGATATCAAGCAAAGTCGTCATGCCTGAAATGCCTATCCTGAGCTTGTCAATGTACACATATATTTGTCTTGAATTTTTGTTTTGAAAAAGATATCGCAATAACTTGTGACCGAAATCATTAGTCAGGATATAAGTTTTAATTATAATGCCAACATGAATTTTTCTGAGCATAGCTCGTAGGAGTCAGGAAATGTGATTTTGTCAAGTATGCTTTCAACCGAAGTCCTACTTCAATTAGGTCTTTTAAAGGTTGTATCGTGGCTCGGTTCACGGTTTAAGAAACAAAGGATAAAGGCTCAAAGTTATATTTGTACCCACCCCTTCTTTGTGATGTTCTCCAATCCTAATTCAGTTAATCGGATACGAACGCTCATGTCTCAAGAGGATTTGCTATGGTCGAGAACTTATCAAGGCTTTGGACATGGCAGTCACTCACCTATTTCTAATGGCAATTGGTCACACGACTTTGTTCTTTATAGGGATTCTAAAAAAACTACTGGTTTGTTGTTCTTATTCCCTAACTTTTGCCTGGACAACGTCTTTTGATCTGACTTTGGAGTCCAGCGGGATGCCCCAGTTTTGCCTAAGTCTCCTTCATAGGTTTTGACTTAGCGGGCTCTTATTTTTTTTGAATACTCTTTTATGCACAAGTCGTGTAAATCTTTTGAAAGGCTCGTGACTGCCCCACTCCTGAGGGATAGTCATTGTATTGGACTTCTTAAGATGCTAAGGATAAATTCTCGAAGGTTTGCTCTTCCTTTTTGAGGATCTAAGCGCTCGATCGGTTTAACTGAAACCTACCCTGCCCCAGGTTAAGATGAAGGTTCTTAAAAAGAAAACTCCTACTTCAAGGCTCAAAAAGGTTAACGAGGGATTAACATCCTTATATCTCCAGTGTTTGGGATTTGAAACAATGCCTTACATCATCAGCGGGTTTCAATCGAAAGCATACGACAAGAAATCTGACGTTTTAGGTTTGTCATCCTCCCCCCAATTCTCCATCAGAACAAGAGATCGGGTAAAGTTGGCATTATGATTTATGAAAATGTTTTTTTTTTGAATGAGTGAAACGAATGGATTTATTCAAGACAAACATATGCGTTGCATTAATTAATCAAAGATAAACAAGTTCGTGCATGCTAAATATGCTTAATCAAAGAGAAATCCATATAAATAAACAAATGAACTGTCGGAAAAATCCTTCTAAATGTTTATGAAATCTTGCATTCAAGAGTAACAGTTTCCTTTGGCGGAGCCTCAATGGAAAAGGACGTCTGGTTTACGACCACTGTGAGTCGTCATGGCTTGCCCCAGTTATGCTGGTCACATCTTCAACAGTTTTCAGTCGTTGCTTCAAAATAACTTTCCCAGATTCTTTGTTGATCCCGGTCGTATCATCTTGAGGGTTACTGAAATGAAGCGAGCTAGGCCTTTGAATAATTACTGGATTCGGCTGATTTGCTGAGGTAGCCACATGCTTTGCAGAATTTAGGCTTGACAAGCGGGGAACCCCGAGAGGAGTCTCGATCTTCATCTGAGCATCGCTAAAAGACAACTTCTTCGTTTCTAGCAAATTTCTGACGACTTTCTTAAGAGCATAGCAATTCTCTAGATCATGGCCGGGCGCACCCTCATGAAATAAACAATGAGCGGCAGCGTTGTAACTTGCAGGTAACGGATTAGGCGGAGGACCCAAAGCACGGGTGGTAATCAGACCCTGTTGTACCAAATGGGGGTATAACTCAGTGAAAGCCATCGGAATTGGAGGACAAGGCTTATACTGCCTCTTACAGGGATAAGGAACCTGGTTCTGTGATTGTTGAAGAACAGGAGCGTTGGTCACTCGTTGACTGTCGACAGGAACTTGCATGGGCGGATAACCGGAAGGCTGTTGATAAATCGGTGCTTGATATACCGGAGCTGACTGCACAGGCTGGTATGTAGGAAACTGCTGATTGAAAGGAGGTGCAACAGTGGCTACATAGGGTTGTTGGACATATGGAAACGGATAACCTTGAACATAACTCTGCTGATGTTGCCAAGGTGGAGGAGTTGTCATTTTGCGGTTCCTCGAACGTGCAGGTCCCTTACCATGGTCGGAGTTAGGAGTTTTGCCCTTTGGAGGGGTAGCCCGTCGAACTGGTTGAGCACTAGGAGGCACCAAACCGGATTGAAGACCGTGAGGAGGTACATTCTCGACAGTAACAGCTGGTTGAGATCCCATAACGGTATTAGTAGTCTCAGAAGCAACAGTAGACTGAGCATCCACCTTCACACTAAGAGCTCGTAGCATCTCCAAAATCTGCCCCACACTTCCTCGAAGATCTTCGAGTTCATGGCTGACACGGTTGATCTCTTGGTTTTGATCTACCATCCTTTTGAAGTGTCGTATTGATGCAGAGAACTTAGGGTGACAAAACTGGAAGGTGAGAAAACCGCGTATGAGAAACCGGGAGACACATGCAATGCAAAAGTATGATGCTAAAATGTGAATGCAAATGAAGATTTCATGGAATTCAAATATTTACGAATATTGCGGAATACCCAGGAAACTTTTGTTAATTTATTGAAGACAAATTACAAATAATATTCTTGCAACCAAAATAGCTAAATAAAAGCCTAGAAAGTCCTAGAGAAACATCTTCCACAACTTCAGTGGGCAGACGGAGATCCGGAGGAAAATAAATATTCGTAGAGCCTTCTCTTCTTGTAGGATTGTATCTCATCATTCTTCGACTGAATCTGCTTTTGAAGTTCTTCGTACTCGCTGACCATCATATGGTATTTGTTCTTCCATGCTTCTGTTTCGCGTTGTGATCTCTTCAAAGCGATCTTCAAAGTCTCAGCTTCGGTCATGAAATACTGGACATGTTCCTCTCTTTGAGGTGAAGGATCCTGGCGAGAGTAGGGCATCTTCAACTCAATAGCTCTTCCTCGGACCCATTGAAGGTATGGTTCCATGGACACACAATTAGGTCTGCCCAAACTTTCTTTGTCTTTCCTATGCAGATGATTCCAAGAAGATAGAATCTGATCTTGAAGCTTTTTGTCGTCTTTGAAAAAGATTTTCTCCACATGAACACCTTTAGGCGGTTCTTTCAAGGGATATCCCAACTGTCGGCGAGCTAGGACCGGATTGTAGCTAATTCCTCCATTGAAACTGAGCAAAGGCACATTGCTGAAGTTTCCACAACTATCAATGATCGATATCCCATCGTACATGTGATTATACCAATCAATATCAGAGTGAGTTAAAGCCATGACTTTTTGCGACCAACGTTCTTGATTAGATCTCCAGAACGGACCGGACTTGGGTAAGTGAGAAATAAACCACTTGTATAGTAATGGCGCACAACATGTAATCATTCCTCCACCGTGAAAGTTTCGGAGATGTACTGAATGATAAGTATTGCCCAATAGCGTTGGAACTGGATTTCTTCTCATGAAGGTCTTGATTGCATTAAGGTCCACAAACCCCTTAAAACTAGGAAAAAGCAGCAACCCATAAATAAGCAAAGCAAATATTGTCTCAAAGGCAAACATGTCTTTATGATCGGCATAAAATTGGGCTTTCTTAATTAGGAAGTCCCTGGGAAAACCGGAGGTCCCCCCTTTGGTGATCATATTGTTTTTGACATCGGATATCCTTAGACAAATGGCTTTAGCAATATCTCGTTCTTTAGGGTCTTCCTCCAAGAAAGGGAATGGAGACTTATCCAAGATAGGTAATCCCACCAACTGAGAGTACTCTTCTAAGGTAGGTAAAAGCTGATAATCTGGAAAGGTGAAGCAGTGATAATCTGGATCATAAAACTGTAGCAAAGTCGCAAGAAGTCCTTCGTTTACTTGAACCTTCAACAAAGACAATAGCCTTCCATATCTGTTTTGGAACTTTTCTTGATCTTGAACCAAATCTCTTAGCTTCTCTAGGACTTCCAAATTAAAACCCTTAAAAGTAAATTTCAAAGTATGCTTCCTAGAGTGATCCATGGTATCCTGCAATGTTCATAAATAGCGTTTGAATTCCATGAAATCTTAATGCGATATGATGCTTTATGGATGTAATGCATTAAAACACACAAAGTCCTAGGTTAAAGGAATGTGAGCAGAGTTAAGGTCTACCCATCCCCAAAAGGAGTGTACTATAGGTTAATTGTACCTACAGAACAAGGTTCTAAAAAGTGCCCAAAGTCATCAGCCCATCTTTCGGATATTATCAACCTTCCGATTGACTCGGGGGTTAATAATATTCTCAAGAGAACCTCTTTTGAGTGTAGTATCGCGTAGCAACCATTGTAGGATTACTCCCACATAGCTCCCGCACTACGTCCTAAATAAGGCCAAGGTGGTGTTAAGGTACTACGGTCCTCAATATCACAGACTCCAATCGACCATGGAAGAAGTTTTCACGATTACTCGTTCGACCGAACCATTTTCGAAAAGGTCTCAACTGAGCGGTGATTCTCGAATCAGCTTGGTCGGGATTCAACTCCCTATAAGCCTCATCGAATATATCCCCATCCTATAATAATGTCACTAGTCCAGGCGTAGGACTTATCTCACAACACAAGGAACCATCCCAAAATCAGAGTACAATATATACATGTAAATGAATAGTAAAGCAAATAGTAATAAACATGAACAAATTAGGGGTAACCCTCAAAAGTTTAGATTCCCCAGTGAAGTCGCCATTTTCTGTTGCGGTGGAAATAGGATCACAAACTATTAATTAGTTTGAATCGCAATTCAATTCACAACCGCTCTTTGATTTATCCGAAGGAAAAGGTCAAAAGAGGGAAAACCTATTTTGCATCGTAAACACAATGCGGGGAAAGATCTAGGGTTCGGGGGTTGGTTAAATTTAGGGAAGGTATTAGCACCCTAAACTTCTGTAGTACTCTACAGGAACCTTTTGTTCAGATGTTTACTATTTGCTTTATTTATTTGCTTAAGGTATATGTACAAAGGGATTAAAAGTGAGAAAAGAGACCTAAGGGGTTAATTCTAAGTTTACTCGGCAAGACATTGCATCTTGTGCCTACGTATCCTTACGGGAGTGGAATCAGAGTAATCGTAGTTCCCCTCAATAGGGAGGTTAGAAACTTCTTGACTGTGGTCAAGGTCTCAAGGGGAATAAACGTATCTTAAGGACACGCTTACGTGGAGTGTAGAAACTCCAAATCTCTACGTTGAAATGTTAAGTTGTAATTAGGGTTAAATTAGGGATTCCCCGGCGGGAAACCCTAAAATGAGCGGCGGCTCTTTGACCTAATGCTAGGGGTAAAATTGTAATTTTGCCTGCGGCGAGGCATTTGTGAAAATTAGGGTTTGTAGTTTGTAGTTTTGAGGATTTGAAATTGAATGTGTGAAGTTTTACGGACTATTGGCGCGGCGGCCAAACAGTTAAACCTAACCTTCGGATGTGTGCAATGTGACAGAAATAATGGTAAACGCGTGAGATAATTGAATTGCAAACAGAGAGATAATGTCATAATTTAAACCATGCAAGCAGAAATTTAAAGGCAGAATTTAAAGAGCGATTGTTAAGTTCGCGAGGTTACATGAGAGGAGCAGATACAATATGATAATGAAATTTGAATTGAACAATAATAAAATAAAATAAATAACGGTTCTAGTTATTATAAAAAAAAAAGATTTTAGTTATTATTTTAAATTTATCTAAAAAAAAGTTTTTCTTAAAAATAATAGGTTTTCATATTAATTTGGAAAAGATGTTAATGTTATTTATTTTAAAAAACAGATTTTTATATTATAACAAGTTTTAATAAATTAATGATAACAATAATAATAATAATGGTAATAATAATGATAATAATGATAATAATAATAAATAATGATAATAATAATACTAATAATAATAATAATAATAATAATAATAATAATAAAGCAATAATGAATTTTAAATGTGCCAAATAACCCAACAATGTTGCTAACGCAGAAATGCGCTCATCGCAACCAGATCTAAATCGGACGAAACAAAATTTATCGCAAAGAAAAAGAAATTAAGCAAAAAATAGTATTATTGCTCACACAAAAATGCGATCATCGCAACCAGATCGAACTAACACAAATGTCACGCGTCATGCACACAAATGTGCAAACATCGTATCGACATAATTCGATCAAAAATTAATCTTATATATATAAACTCTAACAATTTAAAAATTATATATATATATAAACGTAACAGTAATAGATAAAGAAAAAGAAATAACGGTAATAGATGAAGAAAAAGAAATAACGGTAAAAGATGAAGAAAAAGAAACAACAGTAATAGATGAAGGAAAAGAAATAACGGTAAACGATGAAGAAAAAGAAACAATAGTAATGGATGAAGAAGAAAACTAAATAACGGCAAACGACACTCACTCCTCTTAGGTTTTTTTCATTCTCCCCCTTTTTCCAACAAGGCAACACATGCATATATAGGGAACAAATTAGGGTTAACACCAAATTGTCAATAATGTCCCTAAAGCCCATTTTAAAGCCCAAACTAAATAATTAGTTAAGAAAAAATAAAATTTAAATAATTTAAAATAATTAAAATAAACTTAAAATAAAAACTAATAATCCTATTGATTCCTAAAATCAAAAATATTATAAAAAGAACAAAATTTTTTTCAATATTTTTTATTTTATGATTTTTTGGATATTTTTATGAATAATTTAGAAAAAAGTGAAAAAAATAATATTTTAAAAAATGATTTAATTAAAATACGAAAATAATAATTAAATAATAATAAAAAACTATTTTTGTTATTTTTTTAATGAAAGATAGAAAAATTTAGAGTAAAAATAATAAAAAACAAAAAAGTGACAAAGGTGAGATTCGAACTCTCAACCTCTCACACTCATAACTCCTTACACATGTTCTCCTGCCAATTGTGCCATTTTTACTTTTTAGAAAAAAAATGCATGCCATATGATATTTACCTGCAAAAAGTCAAACGACTACACAAATTTGTTAGTAATTGATTAAATGCAATAAAAATGCAATGAAATGCGACGACAAATCTTAGGGCAAAATTTGGGGTATTACAATATCCACACGCCCAGCTGGCAAGTGTGAAACTCCATCTGTTTCCTCATAGCCAATAAGTTTTCTGATCAGATCTTTTGTTATTATAATCTCTTTGCCCAAAACAGAAGATAAGATAAACTTAGGATAAACTGAAGCATGGATCCAGAACTCTTTCACAAGAAGGGGGTAAACTGGTCCAAACAGTCTATCAAAATATTTCACCCATCCTTGAGCACCTATGATTGAACGAAACTCAAAGCCATTCTCAGCAAGTGAATCAAATTCCACCATTGATTCACACAGAACTTCCAGCTTTTCAACAGGGGTTAACAATGTTCTTTTTGGTGGAGAAAAAGGAGTAACACCCATGTTAGCAGAGGTAACTGCAGCCATTGAAGATTGAAATTGTGCAGCAGTTGATGATGAAGTTGCCATTGAAGATGGTTTTGTCACACGCTTAGGGTTTTTATGCAGAGAGAAGAGGAGATGAAAATGCATAAATTTTCTGAGATGTGAAAAGTGTGAAAGTGAAGAGAAGTCATGTATTTATACTAAAATAAGTAGGCATACAAACAGTCAGATTTTGCACGTTTGAACAAAGCATTAAAAGAAAAGAATAAAAATCATTTCAAGCATTTATTGCTTCTGACAAATTGGGGGGAAAATCAAGATTTTCACTATTCAAACTTCACCTCAAACGTCTCTTCAGTAGAGTACACGCCACCTTTGCAGAATTGGAGTGACACGTGTTTGCTTGCATGTGTTCTGAATTCTCTTGAGAAATGAAACGTTAACCAACGTTCAGATCCTCTAAGGATTGTTAGTTCAGAGTTTCACAAAACCAAATTAATAAAATAAATAAGCAGTCAGAAGAAATACTTCAGAGCATTAGGCATTTTTGCATCTGTAAAAATTTGCTTCTGACAAATATCATTCTGGACAAAAATCCATACCAATATTTTTCAGAATAAATTTGAATCTATCTTCAACAAGGGGTTTTATAATATCTGCCCATTGATGATCTGTATCAACAAAGGCCAAATTTATGATTCCCTTCTGAACATAGTCTCTGATGAAATGATGCTTAATTTCTATATGTTTTGCCTTAGAGTGTAAAATGGGGTTTTTAGACAAACATATAGCAGAAGTATAATCACAGAAGATAGAAATGTTACTTTCAAAAATTTGATAATCTTCTAGCTGACTTTTCATCCAGAGCATCTGCGTGCTACATCCAGCAGCAGCTATATATTCTGCCTCTGTGGTTGAAAGTGCAATTGTGGGTTGCTTCTTGCTGTACCAAGAGATTAGATTTCTTCCTAGAAATTGACAACTTCCAGAAGTACTTTTCCTTACTACTCTGTCTCCAGCGTAGTCAGCATCACAGAGTCCAGCTAATTTGTAATCATCAGATTTTTTGTAACACAAACCCACATTAGAAGTACCTTTCAGATACCTTAGAATCCTCTTGACAGCTGTCAAGTGTGATTCTCTAGGATCTGATTGGAATCTAGCACACAAGCATACACTGAACAATATGTCAGGTCTAGAAGCAGTTAAATAAAGAAGAGAACCAATCATACCTCTGTAGAGCTTCTGGTCTACTTTCTTACTTACCTCTTCCTTGCCTAGTGAACTAGTTGGATGCATGGGAGTCTTTGCCAGCTTACTATCAGTCATGTTAAATTTCTTCAGAAGTTCTTTAACATATTTGGTCTGATGTATGTAAGTGCACTCTGGAGTTTGATTGACTTGGATTCCTAGAAAGAATCTGAGTTCTCCCATCATGCTCATTTCAAATTCTGCCTGCATACATGTAGCAAGCTCCTTTCCCAGCATAGTATTGGTAGATCCAAATATTATATCATCCACATAAATTTGACAAATTTGAAGATCTTTCTTAATTGATTTACAAAAGAGTGTTGTGTCCACTTTGCCTCTGATGAAATTTTTCTCCAGAAGAAAATTGCTCAATCTCTCATACCAAGCTCTGGGAGCTTGTTTTAAACCATATAGAGATTTCTTTAGTTTGAAAACATGATCTGGAAATTTTTCATTTTCAAAACCAGGAGATTGGTGGACATAAACTTCTTCTTCTATAATACCATTAAGAAAGGCACTTTTAACATCCATCTGATACAGAGTGATGTTATTTTGTGCAGCAAATGAAATAAGAAGGCGTATAGATTCTAACCTTGCCACTGGAGCATAAGTTTCAGTGTAATCAATACCTTCTTGTTGACTGTACCCTTGAGCTACAAGCCTTGCCTTATTTCTTTCAACTTCTCCTTTCTCATTCAGCTTATTTCTGAAGACCCATTTTGTTCCAATTATATTGAATCCTTGTGTTCTTTGAACTAGATCCCATACATCATTTCTGGTAAATTGATTCAACTCTTCTTGCATGGCAATAATCCAATCATTGTCTTGTAGAGCTTCATCTACAGAAGATGGTTCAATTTCTGACACCAGATCAAATAGTGATGCTTCAGATGATCTTAGAAAGGATCTTGTTCTGATGGGATCATCTTTCTTTCCAATAATGACATTCTCTGGATGAGAAGCTTTAATTCTAGATGATGATCCTCTAACAGTTGATTCTTCAGAAATGTTTAGATTGTTCATCTGAGAAGTTAAAGGAATAGCATCTGGCGTTGCTTCTGGTTCCTTCACTTGAGCTTTGTCTGCCTCTGGGACTTCAGAGTCAATGAAGACTACTTCTATATCTGCAGAGTTTTCAGACTGCTTTGGCTTTTTAGAGCCAAGCTTATCATCAAATCTGACATGAATGGATTCTTCCACAATCTGTGTCTCAGTGTTGTATACTCTGTAGCCTTTAGAGTGTTCAGAATATCCAAGCATGAAACACTTATGTGCTTTGGAATCAAACTTGTTCAGATTTTCCTTAGTATTTAACATATAGCAAATACATTCAAAAGGATGAAAATATGAAATGTTGGGCTTTCTGTTCTTCCACAGTTCATATGGAGTCTTTTTCAGAAGAGGTCTTACAGACACTCTATTCTGAATGTAGCAAGTTGTGTTGATTGCTTCTGCCCAAAAGTGTTTTGTCAGATTTGTCTCATTGATCATGGTTCTGGCCATTTCTTGCAGAGTTCTGTTTTTCCTTTCTACAACCCCATTTTGTTGTGGAGTTCTAGGACAGGAAAAATCATGAGCAATGCCACTTTCAGAAAAATATTTTTCAAAAAATATTTATTTTCAAATTCACCACCATGATCACTTCTGACTTTTATAATTTTGAAATCTTTTTCATTCTGGACTTGCTTGCAGAAGTCAAAGAACACAAAATGTGACTCATCCTTGTGTTTTAAGAACTTTACCCGTGTCCATCTACTATAGTCATCAACAATGACTAATCCATACTTCTTGCCTCTGATGGATGCAGTTTTCACTGGTCCAAACAGATCAATATGAAGTAATTCTAGTGGTTTGGAAGTAGAAACAACATTTTTTTATTTAAAAGATGATTTTGAAAACTTCCCTTTTTGGCATGCTTCACAAAGAGCATCTGAAGTGAACTTCAGATTAAGGAGTCCTCTGACAAGATTAAGTTTATTAATCTGAGATATACGTCTCATATTAATATGGCCTAATCTTCTGTGCCAGACCCATTGCTCTTCATTAACAGACAAGAGGCATTTAACATTTTGAACTTTAAGTTCTGAAAGATTTATTTTATAAATGTTGTTTTTCCTCTTACCACTAAATAGGATAGAGCCATCCTTTTGACTAATAGCTTTACAACATTTTTGATTAAATGTAATATCATAACCATTGTCACTTAATTGACTTATGGACAATAAGTTATGCTTTAACCCTTCAACAAGTAAAACATTAGTAATAGAGGGAAGTTTACCATTTCCAATGGTGCCAGATCCAATGATCTTGCCCTTCTGGTTCCCTCCAAACTTCACATCACCTCCAGATCTAAGTTCCAGGCTTTGGAACATAGACTTTTCTCCTGTCATGTGTCGTGAGCATCCAGAGTCCAGGTACCATGATTGGCGTCCTGACCTTGCTGCTAAGAACATCTGCAACAGGAATTATTTTACTTTTAGGTACCCAGATCTTCTTGGGTCCTTTAGGGTTAGTTGGTTTGTAGGTTTGTCTAAACTTCTGTTTTTCAACATAATGTTTATTCTGACTTGCCTTGGGTTTAAACACATAAGTATTCTTCTCAGAGCTTGTGTGTTTAATGTCATTTAAGTGACCAAACTTAAATTGAGAGTACAAAGGTGTCTTCTTGATGAAGAGTTTGTCAACAGATTTTGGATTACTTCCAGAGGAAGATTCATATCCAATACCTCTTCTGTTGTTCCCACTAACACCATAGATCATAGAAGCCATCTTGCTTCTGTCTATGCTCTTAGTAAGAAATCTCTGAAAGATAGAGTCATATTTTTCTAAATTTTTTTCACATGACTTAGTCTCAGATTCAGATTCTTGTTGAGTTATTTCAAAGTCATTTTTGATTTTCAGATTAATTTCTTTTTGCTCAACAAGTTCTGTTTTCAGAAGATCAATCTCAGATTCAAGACTGCTTTTCAGCTTCTTGTATTTGAGTTTGATATTGTTATAGCTTTTCAGAACTTCTGATAAAACTTTGACAAGTTCTTCTTTGGTAAGTTTAGCCATTACCTTTTCAGCGTCATCGTCAGATTCAGAATCAGATTCAGATCCTGAAGTTCCTTCTTCCTGATCTTCTGTGCTGGCCATCAGTGCAACATTAGCACATTCTTCTTCTGATTCAGAAGATGATTCAGATTCATCTGAGTCATCCCATGTTGCCATCAGAACCTTCTTCTTTTTGTTAAACTTCTTCTTGGGGTTTTCTCCTTGAAGTTTGGGGCAATCATTCTTGTAATGCCCAGGTTTTTTGCACTTATAGCATACAACTTCTTTCTTGCCAGATCTTCTGTGCCCAGAAGATTCCTTTCTATGATTAGATTTTCTGAAGTTGTTGAACTTCTTTCCCTTGTGCTTCCAGAGTCTGTTGATCCTTCTGGACAACATGGATAACTCATCTTCTTCTTCAGAAGAAGATCCTTTAGAGCTTTCTTCAATAACCTGCAAAGCTTTAGCAGATTTATTAGATTTTAAAGCAATAGATTTACCTTTTTCTTTCTTCTGAGGTTCATCTTCCTCAAGCTCAATTTCATGGCTCCTCAGTGAACTGATGAGTTCTTCTAAAGAGATCTTGTTCAGATCTTTAGCCATCTTCAGTGCTGTCACCATAGGTCTCCATCTGGTAGGTAGACTTCTGATGATTTTCTTTACACGATCTGATATGGAGTATCCCTTGTCCAGAACCTTTAGACCAGTTGTGAGGATCTGAAATCTGGAGAACATAGTTTCAACAGATTCAGAGTCTTCCATCTTGAAGGCTTCATACTTCTGGATCAGAGCCAGAGCCAGAGCCTTTGTTTCCTTGACTTGAGAGTTTCCCTCATGAGTCATCTTTAAGGATTCAAACATGTCAAATGCAGTTTCCCTGTTTGTAATTTTTTCATACTCAGTATGAGATATTGCATTCAACAATATTGTTCTGGCCTTGTGATGATTTCTAAAATCTTTCTTCTGAGCATCTGTCATAGATTTTCTGTCTATCTTCTTGCCATTCCCATCTGTGGGATGAACATATCCATCTATGACTAGATCCCATAAATCAGCATCATATCCAAGGAAAAAACTTTCAATTCTGTCTTTCCAATAATCAAATTTCTCCCCATCAAACATAGGGGGTTTGGTGCTGATTCTGTCCCTTTTTTCATATTTGTTGTTAGTGTTAGATATTGTATTATCAGCCATAGTAACAACCAAATATATATATCAAAGTATTTCTCTCTGGATCTTTACCGTCACTGTTAAGTGGTAGCACACACAGAACCGGAGCTCTGATGCCAACTGAAGGTGAGATAATACTTAGAAGGGGGGGTTGAATAAGTATGAAAGATTAAAACTTAGAATAAAAACTCAAGTATTTTTATCCTGGTTCGTTGAACTCAACTACTCTAGTCCACCCTTCCTAGAGTGATTTGTCTTTCTCAATCAAGGACTTAATCCACTATTTAATCAAACAGATTACAATAGTAACACCTAAGAACAACTGTTCTTAGTCTTCTCAAGAGCTACTGATCCCAACTGGATCCTCTTAAGGAAATATTTTACAATCAATGTAAAACTATTACAAGAGTAAGAATGCTTCTAAAAAGCTATTATCACAACTGTGATATTTCTCTTAAGTTTAAGAACAATGAAATAAATTCTAAGAATGAATATGAAAGTATGAGAGCTTGAATATTTGATTTCTTTTCAATGCAAAACGTCAACTGAAGAATTTGGTGGAGTCTTGCTTTTATAGGCAGCTGATCCAAGGTGAGCTGCACGTTGAGAAGAGTGCCCAAAAGGTCTGAGCCTTTTTGTCTTCACATCAAGTGACTTTTCCTAGAAGAAGAAAGCACAGAAAAAACCTTTTTGTCTGTGTTCTTGTGTCTAGCATAAATAAGGAAAGAGACGTTTGATTTACTCCAACGGATATAATCTTTGAATATTTCTTCTTCAGTTTTCAGCAAATATATCAGAGTCTAATTGGGTCAGAGTCTTCTGATGATGATTAGAGTCTTGCTGAATCAAAGTCTTCTGCAGCAGGTGTGCTTTCAGTGTGTTTAATATCAGAGCATATTTGAGACAAAACTTCAGTACTGGCAGCTTTAGTACTTTCAGAATCTTCTGTAGAAACTATGCTTTGAAAAGCTCTTCATACAAAATTCTTCTTTGCTTCAGATGCTTCTGACTTGCTTCAGATCCTTCTGGGGCTTCTGCTTCAGATCCTTCTGGAGCTTCTGCTTCAGATCCTTCTGGAGCTTCTGCTTCAGATCCTTCTAGAGCTTCTGTTTCAGAATCTTCTGGAGGCTACGCTCAGAATCTTCTGTTGGCAGCAATCAGAATCTTCTAATGAGTGCATCTGGCGCTTCAGAGTCTAGCTAATTTCTTGTGTTCAATTCTGATTTGCTTTTGGAGTGTTAATTTCTTTACTATCTGCAGTAAAAACTCTCAAGCAAATTTTAGAGTATATAATTCTTAAATACAAAATTGCATAATAGTTATCATCAAAACATAGAGGTATTATTAAGAACCAATCTGTGTTCTAACACCTCCTTCTTGTAAGTTTGAACTTGAAATGCTTGTTGAACTGATCTCTCATAACTTCTATCAAGCACCAGGAGCTCATGTGCTTCCAATGTATTTTGCAACTCTTCAATTTTCATAGTTTTCACATCCTTTGCTTCTTGGATAGCTACAACTATAAAATCAAACTTTGGGCTCAAAGATCTCAACACCTTTTCTACTACCATTTGATTTGTAATGATCTCACCACAAGTTTGCATCTGATTAATATTGGTTGTTAATTTTGAAAAGTAATCACTTACTTTCTGATCTTCTTCCATCTGCAGCATCTTATACTTTCATCTATGGGATTATAGCTTCACTTACTTCAACTTTTCTCCACCAGCGTGATAATTTTCTAAAAATGTCTCATTCTTCTTTGGATCTTGTCGACTTAGAAATCTTCTCAAAGTGTTGATTGTCAACATTCTGCTGAATGTAAGACAGATTTTTACAGTCTTTCTTCCTGGCTTCCTTGAATGCAGTTCTCTGTGCATCATTTAGATTCACCACCAGATCCTCATAGCCATTTTACACAATTTCACTCACTTCTTGTGCTTCAAATAAAGACTTCATCAAATCACTCCAACGATTCCAGTTCTTACCATCAAGAACTAGAATATTTGATCAAAAACCATTGCTATTCATCTTGCCTATCAAGAAACTACCACTTAGTGTTTCCCTTGGATTGAACCAGACTCTAGATGCCAATTGTTAGAACACACAGTTAAGCGCATCAAGATTGTAATTGTAAGATGAAAGAAATAGCACACACACACTCTAATGTTTTGAAACCTTGGAAGACATCCTGGAGGAGAAGAAGAGAGAGAATATAGATGATTCTCATTGATAATCATTTCACAGTACAAAGTGTTATTTATATGTATTACACAATAGTTTACTAAGCAAGTCATCCATACACATGGTAACTAACTAACAACCAATTTGTAACAAACTACTAACTAACTTATACACATGACAGTTATCGATTAAAGCTCAACAATGTCAACGCAGTTGTTCGTCTCCTTCCTAGCCAACTTAAATTTCAGAGGCGAGTTTATGTTTCCCTTTTAGACAACAGTTCACAAACTATATTCGTTGTCGCTGATGTTGCTAGGTAGGTTTCCTTCTTTTGAGAAATTGAAGCTGAGTTATGCAGCCTCCAGAGGAAATGTAAATTGAGAGACAATTGTAAATCGAACTTGATTCCGACAATGGAGATAGTTACAATAAATATTTTTTATGATCATAATGAACGTATCAGTCTATTAACCATGTGTAACGTCTTGTCTTATATATATATATATATATATATATATATATATATATATATATATATATATATATATATATATATATATATATATATATATATATATATATATATATATATATATATATATATATATATATATATATATATATATATATATATATATATATATATATATATATATATATATATATATATATATATATATATATATATATATATATATATATATATATATATATATATATATATATATATATTGTGTGTGTGTGCGCGCGTGTATGCGTGTGCGTGGGTGCGGGTGTCCGGGTGCGTGTGTACATGTGTGTGTGTGTGCGCGCGCGTGCGTGCGTGTGTGTGTGTGTGCGCGCGCGTGGGTGTGCGTGGTGGGTGCGTGTGCGTGTGTGTGTGCGTGTGCGTGGGTGGGCGTGTGTGTGTGCGCGTGTGTGTGTGCGTGTGTGTGCGTGTGTGTGGGTGCGTGGGTGTGTATGCGCGCGCGTGCCTGTGTCCTTGCGTGGGTGTATGTGTGTGGGCGCATGCGTCCGTGCGCGTGTCTGGGTGTGCGCGCACGTGCTTGCGGCGTGCGTGTTTGAGTGTGCGCGTGTAAACCTTTGTGTACCTGTCTCAGACTTTTACATAGCAATTTGACCAACATTTTAAAAATATATACCTCGAGCAAATTAAACATTTCAAGATTTAGAGATCCCATTAAGGTATCCCTAATTGGCAAACATGAAAAAACCATCATTTAACTCTGCTTGATTTTGTTGTTCCGATCAAAACTTTTCGTTGACCCAAACCAAATCTCCTAACTTAAAAGCTATATAAACTTAACACTACCAACACTCAACGGACATACTTCCTAACTCTAATAATACATTTTACTTCTGATAATCACTAACATAAATTTTATAGAGCCGATACACCTCCAACACTGGACCACCATCAAGACGCCTACAACTGTACAATCTTTCATCTATCCATATACATTGACAAAATAACTTGTTTTAAAAATACATCCAATCAAATTGCTATATTTATAAATTAGTACATAGAATATCTTATATAGTGATTATATGCATGTATAAAAATATTATTAATATATACAAAATAAATCTTTATGAAATGTAGCTTTCTGTCCCTCTTTTATTTTTATTTCTTTTTTCTTTTTTTTGTACTATATTTTATTTCCTTATTTTATACAAAGTATAGAATTTGTCCACTATGAATTCTTTTCACAATACAGTGTAACAACAGTCCAGATGATAAAAATATATATAATCTTGATAAATTTAAGAAAAAAAATCTTGGGTTAAATAGTCATCGTTCCATTCGCAACTTTTGGCATTATTTGGGATATTTTAACAAACAATAAAAAAATCTTGTAAATAACAAAAACAAAGCATTAAAAAACACAAAAACTGGACCACGCATTTAACATTTTGAGATTGTCATTTACGTATTCAAAACTACACATGCAAATTTCACAATTTTTTTATTTTCTTGTTTGCTTAAAATGCTCCAAAACTCAAATCTTGTTCCTATTGCCTACTTGTCAACCTATTACGTCAATTTATTCAATTAATTTATTTTTGTAATTAATTTATTTTTGTGGACGATTATCTAAATTCTTATTTGTACTCATTTAAAAAGTTTTTATCCTATTCATTGGTGTTCATTCATTGAAAATGCGTGATATTATCATCCCTAAATATCTCCCACTTGTCCATATGTATTGACAAAATAATGATTCATAAATACATCCAATCAAATTGTTATATTAGTACATAAAATATCTTATATACAATGATTATTTGTATGTATAACTATACAAATATTATCAAATACATCAATAGATATAAAATAAATCCTTATGAAATGTAGCTTTCACTCATTTATTTTTTTTTCTCTTTTCGCACTATATTTTGTTGCCTCATTTTTTTCACATAGGATTTGCCCACTCTTTGGGTACACGAGTACTTTTCACTAATTTGGTTTAGGTACGTGTAAGGAATGTGGGGAACAACACACTAATGATGAGCAATGATGAGGTAATAATGAGTGATAATGATGGACTGTGCAAACAGAATGAGAAACACGTGGCTGAAGATCCACAAAATGTGGGATTGAGAAGGAGCATCAGAGAGAGAAAACCCAATAAGAAATACAATATATAGCAACAATTCACTAGGAGCCAAGGGGGAAATGTGTGAATTTTCTCTCTCTCTCTCTCTCTCTCTCTCTCTCTCTCTCTCTCTCTCTCTCTCTCTCTCTCTCTCTCTCGGACCTGCTAGGGTTTACTCTTCTTTTATCCAACTTGCAGTTTGTCTTATTTACATTCTATTATTATCACTGTACTCGAATTATTTTATCAATATACTGTCAATCTTCCTCTTATTCAGTGCATAGTTCATAACAACTGGTGCTTTCATTACCACCATGGCTGACGACACCCGTTTTCGCACGATTGAAAACCAACTTCAACAACTTTCGGATACCATCCATAACCAGCTGCAACCCCAGATCTCCACTCTCACAGAGACGGTGGCAAAACACAACAACTCTATTACTGATACCGCTGATCGGTTACAACGCATGGAATCCTTATTACAAACATTAGCAAACAACGCCGTCACCCATGGTCCGCCACATCGCAGTGCTCCACCACTCCATACACGTAACGTCAAGTTGGAATTCCCTCGTTTTGATGGTTCCCATTGTTCCGTGCAAATCAATTC
Source organism: Lathyrus sativus (assembly GCA_963859935.3). Lineage (NCBI taxonomy): Eukaryota > Viridiplantae > Streptophyta > Magnoliopsida > Fabales > Fabaceae > Lathyrus > Lathyrus sativus. Next base: position 839,776,638 of record OZ012735.1, read on the forward strand.
TTTGATTATTATAACACTGCAGATCCTGAACGACTCACCATCGCTGCAGTGCACTTTGATCAAACGGTCATTCCCTGGTTTCAAATGCTGCAACGTGCTCAGCCATGTTTGTCATGCCAGGAATTATCACGTTCTATCGAGCTTGAATTTGGTCCCTCAGCGTTCGATCGCCCTCGTGCTTCATTGTTCAATCTGACTCAAACAGGAACCTTGAATGATTATTATCTGGAATTCACCGCTCTCGCCAACCGCTCCACCGGCTTAAATGCGGAAGTTGTGCTCGATTGTTTCATCAGTGGATTGCATCATGAGCTGAAACGGGAGGTAATCTCACAAAACCCTAATACCTTAGTTCAAGCAGTAGCCATAACACGACTATATGAGGATAAATTTAACCCCATACCAAAACCTACCCAATTCACTCACCCTCGTACCAAATACCACACCCCTAACCCTTCAACACAACCGACTCCACCAAAGAAACCACCACTCTTACCCACTCCAACCATCAAACCTCTGACCCAACACCAACGCACCATCAAAAATATTAGCCCTGCTGAAATTCAACTGCGTCGGGAGAAAGGTCTTTGTTAATTTTGTGACGATAAGTTTAGCCCGCAACACCGTTGTCCCAACAAACACCTTCTGCTCTTACAATTAGATGACGACGCAGACAATACTATACCTGAACCAGAACCTACAGTGATTATATCATCCGAAACAGAGGCGACAACTATTGCCCACCACTTATCTTTTAATGCCATGAATGGATTTTCATCCGTGGGCACGATTCGGTTCCAGGGATCATTGAATGGTCACCCTGTGCAAGTTTTGATTGATGGAGGCAATACTGATAATTTTTTGCAACCCCGTGTCGCTAAGTTTTTGAAACTTCCTGTTGAGCCAGTTCCAAATTTCAATGTCTTAGTAGGCAATGGCAATAAGATAGTTGCTGAAGGAAAAATTTCAGACTTACAAGTGTCTATTCAAGGTCACGAAATTTTGGTTCTTGTGTTCTTATTACCTTTTGCTGGTGCGGATTTGATTCTCGGCTCCTCTTGGTTAGCCACATTGGGCCCTCATGTGACTGATTATGGTGCTTTACGCCTTAAATTCTTCTACAATGGCACGTTTGTTACACTGCAAGGCCAACAAACCACATCACCGGGACCTGCACAATTACACCACCTTGCGAGACTACACAATACTTGAGCTATTTCTGAACTTTTCACCTTATATTGCTTCCACATGGCCACTGAAGTAGAAAATCCATTGTCACTGCCACCTGATATGCCTACTGACTTAGTAGCTTTGTTGTCATCATATAGCTATCTATTTCAACCTCCTACTATCCTACCTCCTCAAAGGTTACAAGATCACTCTATTCCTCTTATGGATGAATCCAAGGTGGTCAAAGCACGCCTTTACAGGTACCCTCATAGTCAGAAGGCTCAGATTGAGCTCATGGTGCAGGACATGTTGACTCAAGGTATTATTCAGCCAAGTAATAGTCCTTTTTCCTCTCCTATCATTCTTGTCAAGAAGAAGGATGGCACGTGGCGGTTTTGCACTGATTATCGGGCTTTGAATGCACTCACCATCAAGGATAGTTTTCCTATTCCGACGGTGGATGAATTGCTTGATGAGCTATTCGGCGCGAATTTTTTTTCCAAATTAGATTTGAGATCAGGTTATCATCAAATCTTGATGAAATCAGTGGATCGACACAAAACAGCATTTCATACGCATCATGGTCATTATGAATGGCTTGTAATGCCGTTTGGACTTTCAAACGCCCCTGCTTCCTTTCAATGTTTGATGAACCAAGTATTTCAGCCTGTTCTTCGGAAGTTTGTGTTAGTATTCTTTGACGATATCCTCATTTATAGTCCGTCTTAGCTTACACATCTTGAACATCTACAGGTGGTGCTTCAGCTTCTCAATGACCACAAATTTTTTGTAAAATTGTCTAAGTGCTCTTTTGGTTTGAATGAAGTAGAGTACTTGGGTCACACGGTATCGGGACACAGAGTCACTATGGATAAACACAAGGTACATGCTGTTTTAGAGTGGCCAACACCTGCCAATGTCAAGCAGTTGAGAGGGTTTATAGGTCTCACTGGCTATTATCGCAGGTTCATTAAGTCTTACGCTACTATTGCTTCTCCTCTGACTGATTTGTTAAGGAAAGACAACTTTTCCTGGTCTCCGTCAGCTCATGCCACATTTCTCACATTGAAGCAAGCTATCACTTATGCTCCTGTGTTAGTTCTTCCAGATTTCTCTCAGCCATTTATCTTGGAGACTGATGCATCGAGTTCAGGCATCGGAGCAGTGTTAAGTCAACACGGCCACCCTATTTCGTATTTCTCTAAGAAGCTAGGGCCAAATGTGCAAAAACAATCAGCTTATCTCCGAGAATTTCGTGCAATCACTGAAGCTATGGCTAAATTTAGACATTATTTGTTAGGCCATAAATTCATCATTCGCACCGATCAGAAGAGTTTAAAGGCATTGTTGGACCAGTCCTTACAAACATCGGAGCAACAAGCTTGGTTGCACAAGTTCTTGGGGTTTGACTTCACCATTGAATATAAGCCAGGCAAAGAGAATATTGCTGCTGACTCACTTTCTCGTATGTTTGTATTGGCTTGGTCTGAACCACAACAACTATTCTTACACGAGCTCAAAACCGCCATACGGAATTGCCCTCACTTTGGGCCAATTTTTCAAGCATGTTTGAGTGATCAAACACCTCACCCGAGTTATGCTGTGAAGGATTGTTTATTGTATTGGAATGATAGGCTTGCTATTCCCCCTAAGAGTTCTTGAATTCCACAGGTTTTGCATGAATACCATATTCCTTTGTGGGAGGCCATGAGGGAATTACGAGAACTATCGCTCGCATTTGCAGTCAGTTTTATTGGCCACAAATGAAACATGACATCACAAAATATGTGAAGCTATGTGCCATATGTCAACAGGTCACTCTACTTCCTTGCCAGCCGGGTTGCTTAATCCATTACCTATTCCAACTCAGGTTTGGGAGGATATTGCCATGGATTTTATAACAGGATTGCCAAACTCAGGTGGTTTTACTGTCATTTTTGTGGTTGTAGACAGGCTTACCAAATTTGACCATTTCTTTCCCTTAAAAACTGACTATGATAGTAAGGGGGTGGCTGAAATTTTTATCAAGAATATCGTAAAACTCCACGGCATGCCAAAGTCCATAGTTTCAGACAGGGATAAGGTTTTTACAAGCAAATTTTGGCTAACATTTATTTAAATTTCAGGGAACCACACTTACCATGAGTTCAGCTTATCACCCTCAGAGTGATGGCCAAACCGAAGCTTTGAACAAATGCCTTAAGATGTACCTTCGATGTTTGACATTTCACAACCCCAAAATTTGGTCGAAGGTCCTCCACTTAGCTGAGTATTGGTACAACATTGCGTTCCAAACTAGTGCTGCCATGACACCTTTTAAAGCTTTATATGGCTGAAACCCTCCATCCCTTACTAAATCCATTGTCAATACTGAAGGTGTGGATGATGATGTCAATGCTCAGCTTCTAACAAGAGAAAATATTCTGATTCAGTTACAACAAAATTTGCATAAGGCTCAACAATTAATGAAGAATCAGGCTGTCAAGAAGAGAAAGCATGTTACATTGGAGATTGGCGACCTCACTTTGGTTAAGCTACAACCGTATCAACAAGTCATTGTCAGCGCCAGACAGAATCAGAAACTGAGCCTTAAGTATTTTGGTCCCTTCAAGGTAATTGCCAAGGTTGGTTCGGTGGCTTACAAGCTAGCCTTACCTCCCACTGCACGCATCCATCCCATTTTTCACATTTCATAGCTCAAGAAATTTCTGATGATACCGTCTCTTATTCTCCATTGCCAAGTACAACTTCAGAATTGGGTCCGATAATGGTGCCAGAACAGGTTTTGAAGAAGCTTTTGAAGAAGCGCACTATCTTTAAGGGTCCTATCACTATGCCCCAAGTACTAGTCAAATGGCAAAACTTGGATGCATCCTTGGCAACATGGAAAGATCATAATATGTCTGATACTTTTCCTAATTTCGACCTTGAGGACAAGGTTGATGTCAATGAAGAAAGTCGTGTAAGGAATGTGTGAAACAACACACCAATGATGAGCAATGATGAAGTAATGATGAGTGATAATGATGGACAGTGCAAACAAACTTTTGGCATTATTTCAGATATTTCAACAAACAAACAAATAATTTAAAATGGCACTTGTCCTTACTTGATTATAATAACATAGTTTTTGTTAAATGGAATTTTCATTCGGAGGAAAATGAAAGATAGACTTGTAAGAAACAAAAAAAACATTAAAAAAAAAGACAGAAAAACAGGATCACGCATTTAACTGTTTGAAATTATCATTTGTGTTAAAAACCATACATTTTGTTTCACAATTTTTTTTCTTTGCTTTGCTTTCAAATGTCCAAAATCTTAAACCTTGTTCCTACTATTCCCTACTTGCCAACCTATTTTTACAATTCATTCAAGCAAACAAAAATAAAAATTATTTTTTTTATCAAACATTATAACTAACCCATAAGTACCAATTACAGCCTGAAATGCAGAAGTTTGAACCACCCAAAACCACCCCCACCACCACGCGCTTTATCAACCTCTTTGCTACACGACGACGGCGTTACGCCACCGCTAGTTCCAGAAATACCCTCCGCTGCATGGGGAGTGTTTCTCGGACACATAAAGAAGTTTCTAGATCCAAGTTTCACTAGTTTCTCCTCTCTACACAAACCTTCACATCACAAAAATATAATAATCAAAACAAAGTTAATCAAAAATTAAATTAATTAAAACAAGATTAATAAGATTAATGAAACTCACTTTCTAAACTAAACTGTGAATAGTGAAGGTCGAAATCAGAGGCTACGTTTGAAAGTAAAATCGGACGGCGACCTTCCTTAACATACTGCCGAACCGCCGCGTCCACGAGATCGCCGACGGTTGATTCCGGCTTCAGGAGTATTTGTACAGGACCAAGGCTTCCGAGAACGGTAACCTTCAGGAGAAGCTTCGAAGGATGTCTAGGAAGACCTTCCGTTACCGGAACCATACTGTTCCGATAAGCTAAGAGATCGGGAACGGTTTTCGGACGGCGGATTGTATCGGTAGGCATGACGTTGTCACCGTGAAAAGACGTAGATCTTTTATCTAACTTTTGCTTCCGATGATTCTCCGTTTGGTGACTCCGGTGGCCTTTGGGACTTGGCATGAAATCCAAATCAACCTTATCTAATTATCCCCTAGAAAAAAAAAGAAAAACGGAATATGTATGTATTTACAGGGGTGAAACTGGAACTGTAAGAATCTTCTGGAATTTTTGTTTGTTGGCTACCTTAGATGGCGGTAGCGAACGTATCTGCGGCGGGGAAAACCGAGAGCTGTGAAAGAGCTTCGGCTGAGTTTGTTACGCCGACCGGGAACTAGCATAACCAGAAGGGTATAAAGGTAAATAACCCGAGTGGCGTAGAAGGCGAAACGAAGGTTAGGATTTTGATTTTGAAGATGGAGTATGAACCATTCGTGGGAATTTATATGGCTAAATACAATTGGGATATTTTTCTATTTTTTAAATAAATTTTTTAAAAAAAGGGTTAACCGGGTGTAGCCGGTTGAGGGAAAGATTCTTGCGGGTTTTCTGGGGAAGTTTAGGATTGGGAGTTCTGGTTGACACGTGTGAGGATATTATTGACTGGGTTTTGAAATAGAGTGAAGTTTATTTGTCAGATGGGGACACGTGTAGGAAAAATGTAGAAACTATGAAACTGTTTTGAGGGAATAACAATTGAAATCAGGATTTAGAAAGTTTCCTTGAAGTTTATATTGTTTAATGGGTTAGGTTAAAATTTTGTTTAATATTATTTTTGTGGTTGAAGTTATAAATAACAACAAATCACCTAAAAATTCAAACCATTATTTTGTTGTTGAAGATATAAATAACAACAAATTACCTAAAAATTCAAACCAAAAAGAGATAATTTAGGTTTAAAATTAGGAAAATTTTCTTGATATTTTTACGAGTTGATCTCAAAATAAATTAATTAAAGCTGGTCTGAATAAGTTTTAATTTTTAGTTTAAAAAAATTATTTGATAATTTTAATTTTAAAATTGTACAATATTAAAAATTTGTCATGAAAAATGTACTAAATTTATTTGTTTTTTTTATCTTTTTAATTTTCAAAATTAACTACCAAAAATTAAGATTACTAAAATTTATTTTAATTATTTTAAATTTAATTTTAATTTTTTAGTTTTTATAACTCAAATATATAATAATGTTTTTGTCAAAAAATAAATAATAATTTTGTAAAATTGGACTATCAAGTGTTTGATAGGATATTTATATCATATTTTATCTCAATTCAGTGTTTGATGACAGAACATGATATGATAAGTTAATCTTAAAACTTATCTTATCCTACTTCACTATTTCAAAATTTATCTTGAAAATGAGTTGGGTTAGAATCTGGCCGGATAGGATAATAAAATAATTTACAAATTTACCTCTATAAAATATAATTTTTTTTAAGTGTAGTTTTGTCATTTACATAAAAATAAAATAGTTAGTATAATTTTAAAAATATTGTTTTGAATTGATGTCGTCAAGAACAAAGCAAAATATGAGAAAAAGTTTTGAGTTTTTTAAACAAATACAAGAAAGCCTATTAGGTTTTACAAAAGGGCGAGAAGAAGAAAGAAGAATTGAGAATTTGTTAAATCTATTTTACTATTCACTTACTCAATAAGGGTTCAAAGATTACAAGTGAATACCAACAATTAATTTCTCTCAACAACTTGAGAGAACTAGTCTATTTATAGACTACTAAGTTAACTTAGGCTACAAGTTAACTTAACGATTAGGCTTACAAGAAAGGCCCAATTCAACATGTTAACTTAAACACAAAACTAACATGTTTCGACAACATGCTTGAACAGACTTCGACTTCAGCATGCACAACTCCTATCGAACCATTGTCATTAGTCAAAACCTTCAACACTTGGACTTCTTCATGCTCGATTATCTCTCTAACGAAGTGCAGTCTCACATCGATGTGTTTGGTTCTCTCATAATAGGCTGAACTATTCGACATGTGTATTGCACTTTGACCATCACATTTAATAGTGATAACTCGACTTTGAAGTTTCAGCTACTTAGCAAAACCCTCAAGCTACAATGCTTCTTTTACATCTTTAGTGAGGGCAATATACTCTACTTCAGTGGTTGATAAGGAAACAATCTTCTAAAGTGTTGCTTTCCAACTGATTGATGTACCAAACATAGGGAACACATATTCAGAAATATATTTTCTAGAATCCATACAACCTGAATAATCAGAGTCGACAAATCCTTCAATTTCGACTTTGCTATTATCACTAATAGGCTCCACCATAAATCAGGACTCTGTCTATAGACCCATTGATGTACCTTATAATCCACTTTACTGTTTTCCAGTGCGTCTTCCCAGGATTGGCCATATACCTGCTTAGAAGGCTCACTCTGTACGATATGTCTGGCCTCGTACAAACCATAACATACATCAAAAAACCTATTATACTAGCATATGAAATGTTATTCATATATGCTCTTTCGATTTCAGTACTAGGACTCTAAGTCGTACTCAGCTTGTACTGAGGATTAGTCGGTGTTAGAACAAACTTTGAGTTTGACATACCAAACTTGTTGAGAATCTTCTTCAGGTATGTCTATTGAGATAAGCATAATGTCAACTGTTTCTATCTCTCTAGATGTCAATCCCAAGAATTCGGGAGGCATCTTCTAAATACTTCATGTCGAACTCCTTATCGAGTTCAGCCTTCATCTTCATAACATCTTCAACATTGCTGCTTGCTATGAGGATGTCATCCACATAAAGTAACAAAATAACAAGTGAATTTCTAGGTCGAAATCTGAATTAAACACAGTGGTCGAACTGGCTCATAGTGAAACCAATGTGTGTCATGAATTTTTCGAATCTCCTATTCCATTGTTGAGGAGATTGTTTCAGGCCATGCAAAGACCTATTCAGCTTGCACACATAATCTTCCTTTCCCTTTTCTGCATACCCCTTAGGTTGCCTCATCAGGATCATTCCATCTAGATTACCATACAGGAAAGTTGTCTTCACATCCATTTATTCAAGTTTTAGGTCAAACTTCGCCACCATGGCTAACAACATTCTAATGGATCTATGCTTTATAATAGGCGAGAACACATCATTGAAGTTGACACCTTCTTTCTGAGTGAACCCCCTAGCAACCAACCTTGCCTTAAAACGCTTCAATATCACTCCTTCGATTCCTTCCTTAACCTTGAAAATCCACTTACAGCTGACTAACCTGGCTCTAGTAGATTTCTCAATCAGCTCTCAAGTGTTATTATCATGAAGAGATTCCATCTCATTATCTATGGATTTCAGCCATTCATTCTGGTTTTGACTCCTCATGACGTCGTTATAGCCTTTACGTTCTTCGTCCAGAACCTCACTTACAAATATTAAGGCATAAGATATAGCATTTGCATAACCTAGTCTCTGGGTGGCTTGATAACTCTTATTGACATGTCTCTTGCCACCAGTTAGTCATTATCAGTCTCCTCAGCTTCGACAACAGCTTCAGCTTCTTCTTCGACTTCATCTGGGTCATGCAATTTAGCATTATTATGCTCCACCTCAATAGGAATCTCTTCTTGTTCCAGCTCTTCTTCAGAGATCTTCAAACTTCGACTAATGCCGTCAGTTTTCTTGAAAGTCATCTCAGCTTCATTAAAAACTACATCTAGACTTATAATACACCTCCTATGACCTGGCTCTAGGCACCACAATCTATAAGCTTTAACTTCTTCAGGGTATCCAAGGAACATACATCTCAGAGCTCTAGGTTCGGCATATCTTGCCTAATATGAGCATAGGCTAAACAAACAAATACTTTAAATCTTTCGAGACCAGGTGGATGTCTTGACCAAACTTTTTCAGGTATCTTCATTCCCAAGGTTGTCGAGGAACACCTATTTATCAAGTATGCTGCAGTTACAACATATTTTTCCTAAAACACCTTCTTCAATCCCACACTTACCAACATGCGCCTCACCCTTTCTAGAATGGTTTGATTAAGCCTTTCAGCTAAACCATTTTGTTGGGGAGTACCTGCAATAGTTTTGTGACTTGCAATACCAGACATCGCACAATAGTTTTCGAAAGTCTCATTGTAAAATTCAAGACCATTGTCGGTCCTGAACCTCTTAACCTTCCTGCCATTTTGGTTTTTGATCAGAGTCTTCCAACTTTTGAAATTTTCAAAAGTTTCATAATTAGTCTTCTGAATGAATACCCATAACTTTCTGGAGTAATCATCAATTATGGATAGAAAATATTTTGCACCTGAATGTGAAGGTTTCCTTGCAGGTCCCTAAAGATCATCATGAATGTAATCAAGGGATCCATGTGTTCTTTGTTTACCTTTGTTAAATTTCACTCTATAAGATTTACTGATCTGACCTGATCAGAAGGGGATTACAGGCTGACCACACTCTGTTGGACTGCTACCTGTTCACCGGTGATGAGGAGGAGAAGGGGGTGTACCTGCAAGACACTCTGATGTCAAAGTAAGGAATTGGGTAGAGTGAGAGCAAAGTACAGAAATGGGGTAAGAAGTGAATTACCTGACCCTCTTGTGAAATAGGGTATTTATAGAGAGACCCCAGCACTGGGCCAACGGTCACTTGTGTTGGGCTGGATTGTCAAGCCCAACCCAGGTGACTGCTAGGGCTTACGTGGCGTAGTGAAGACCAAAACATGGTTTTCGCCCTAGTTCAACTGTCCCTTGATCTCCAGAAAGTGGGTTTGACCTGCTCTTTCGGAGGTGGGCAGTTGGTTGGTGACGTGTCCCGCGGAGGGGAGCACATGGAGAACGTGCGTATGGCACGTTGCTCTTCCCACAGAAGGGAGCTCGGGAGGTTCCCCGTAGGTGTGTTGTTCTCCCCGCGGAGGGGAGCATACGAGGGCGTGGAGGAGACACGTTGTCCTGCTCAACAACATGGGGATTCTGCCCGAGGAAGGCTGGTCTGTCTGACGAGGGGGGAGCGCAAAGGGTGTCTTAAGGCGCGCCGTCCTGCTCGGTGGGAGCATGCCCTGCCCGTCGAGGGGGGTCGTGTGCCCGACTAGCCTGCTTAACTCGTATTGGGCCATGACTGTGCATCATTGGGCTGGGCCGCGAGGTGAGACCTGGGCCTAGGCCGGAACATTTACCAAATACACAAGGTTCACAAAACTCCAATTTTTCAACCTTTTCACCATACAATAGATTTTGTTTCAACAATTTGACCAAGTCTCTTTCACTGACATGGTTAAGTCTCTTGTGCCATAGCTCAGCCTTTGACACAGGTTTTGTGGATGCCACATCTGCTGAACCACTTACAACCTCAACCTCAAGGGTATACAAGCCTTGTTTATTCACTCCTCTTAAGACTTCCTTCGACCCCTTCATTAATCTTAGGATAATTTGCTCTCCTTTGAGAACATATCATTTCTTGTCAAATTCACCAAGAGAAAAAAATTCTTTTAAAATCAGGTACATACCTAACACCAGCCAATAGCCTTATTAACTTATTATGGAGCTTGAATCTTACATATCTAATACCTGTAATTTTGAAAGCTTTGTTGTTTCCCAGTACCACTGATCCACCATCTTGATCATACAATTCCTCAAACACATATTTGTTTGGATTCGTGTTCCAAGTACACCCTAAACCCATAACCCACTCTTGCTAGAGTCACTGCTTGAAACCACCAGGACATCAGATGATTCATAACCATCTTGCTCAATGGTTGTATTACCATTATCCTTTCAACTGTGATTATTCAGTCGATTAGGGCATACCTTTCTTGTATGACCCTCCTTCTTACAGTGATAACACTTAATAGTTGAAACATTACCACAATAAGAAATATGTAAAACTTTACCCTTCTTCTTCTCAAATATACCCTCTTTCTTCAAGAATTTCCCTTTAACAGACAAACCTTCACCAACAGAAGTTGGCTTGTGCTCCTTTTGTTTGTTCAAACCCTTAGAATACAAGGCATATTGAACATCTTCAAAGATCAACGACTCTCTTCCATGCAAGAGAGTTTCTTTGAAGTGAGCATGAGACTTAGGTAAAGATCATAACAACAACAATGCTTGATTTTCATCATCAATCTTGACCTTGATATTTTCAAGATCAAGAATCAACTTATTGAACATATCCAACTTCTTGGCCGGGGCTTTGTCTTCACTCATCTTGAATGAATATAAAGCTTGTTTCAGATAGAGATGATTAATCAACGATTTTGTCATGTATAAACCTTCAAGTTTCGTCCACACACTAGCTGCAATTTTCTCCTTTGAAACTTGTCAGAGAACCTTATCACCAAGGCTCAATACAATGGCACTGTGGGATTTTTTGACCATCATTGTCTTCTCCTTCTCAGTTAAGGCAACATCCATCTTCTCTGATCCTTTCAACGCTTCTAACAAACCCTGTTGAACAAGAAGAGCTTGCATTATCAAGCGCCACAAACCAAAATCATTCATACCCCTGAATTTCTTAATCTCATACTTTGTTAATGACATCTTGTCCACCACACACACTGCATTAGTTTGTCGCAAACTGATGACGTCAAGAAAAAACCAAAATATGAGAAAAAGGTTTGAGTTTCTTGAACAAACATAAGAAACCCTATTAGGTTTTACAAAAGGGAGAGAAGAAGGGAAAAGAAGAATAGAGAATTGGTTAAATCTTTTTTACTATTCACTTACTCAATAAGGGTTCAAAGATTACAAGTGAATATCAATAATTAACCTCTCTCAAAAACCTGAGAGAACTAGTCTATTTATGGACTACTAAGCTAACTTAGGCTACAAGCTAAATTAACAATTGGGCTTACAAGTAAGACCCAATACAACATGCTAACTTAAACACAAAGCTAACATATTTCGAAAATATGCTTGAATAGAATTTGATTCCAGCATGCACAACTCCTGTCGAACCATGAAACTACCATTGTCGACACTAGAGTTTGATCCAAAATACCATAAATCTCCACCTTAGAACAAACTCTACACTAACAAGGGAACAAACTAGTTTTCATCATGCAGTTTTATCAATTGCATACAGTAGAAAAAATTGCTACTTGGTAATGTCTTGGTGATCATATCAGCAAAATCATCATCAGTCGAAACCTTTAACACTTGGACTTCTCCATGCTCGATTATCTTTCTGATAAAGTGCAGCTCACATTGATGTGCTTGGTTCGCTCATGATAGGCTTAATTTGTCGACATGTGTATTGCACTATGACTATCACATTTAATAGTGATAACCCGACCTTGAAGTTTCAGCTCCTTAGCAAAACATTCTAGCCACAATGTTTCATTTACAGCTTCAGTGAGGGAAATATACTCTACTTTAGTGGTTGATAAGGCAACATCCTTCTGAAGTGTTACTTTCGAACTGATTGATGTGCCAAACATAGTGAACACATATCCAGAAATAGATTTTCTGGAATCCATATAACCTGCATAATCAAAGTCGATAAATCCTTTAATTTCTAGTTTGCTATCATCACCACAGGCTCCACCATAAATCATGACTTTGTCTAGAGACCCATTGATGTACCTTATAATCCACTTTAGTGCTTGTTAGTGTGCCTTCCCATGATGGCCATATACTTGCTTACAAGGCTCATTGTGTAAGCTATGTCTGGCCTCATACAAACCATAACATACGTCAAATAACCTACTATATTAGCATATGAAATGTTATTCATATAGGCTCTTTCAACTTCAGTACTATGACTCTTATTCATACTCATCTTGTATTAAGGATTAGTCGGTGTTAGAACAGGATTTGAATTCGACATGCTAAACTTGTTAAGAATCTTCTTCAGGTATGTCTATTGAGATAAGCATAATCTCGGCTGCTTTCTATCTTTCCAGATGTCAATTCCAAGAATTCTGGAGGCAGCTCCTTCACCTTCATAACATCTTTGACATTGTTGCTTGCTATGAGGATGTCATCTATATAAAGCAACAAAATAACAAGTGAATTTCCAGGTCGAACTGGCTTTCAGTGAAACCAATGTGTGCCATGAATTTAACATATCCAGCTGCCTAGTCAGGGCTTTGTCTTCACTCATCTAGAATGAATACAATGCTTATTTCAGATAGAGACAATTAATAAACGATTTTGTCATGTACAAACTTTCAAGTTTCATCTACACACCAGCTACAATTTTCTCCTTTGAAACTTGTTGGAGAACCTTATTACCAATGCTCAATACAATGGCATTGTGGACTTTTTCAACCACCGTTGTCTTCTCCTTCTTAGTTAGGGAAACGTCTATCTTCTCTGATCCTTTCAACTCTTCTAACAAACCCTATATGTGTGTGTGCATGTGTGCGTGTGTCTATGTGCGCGTGCACATGTGTGTGTGTGTGTGTGTGTGTGTGTGTGTGTGTGTGTGTATGTGTGTGTGTGTGTGTGTGTGCATGCGTGTGTCTATATGCGCGCGCACGTGTGTGTGTGTGTGTGTGTGTGAAATATGTCATCTTATTTGGTATCAATTGTAAACAAAAACATGATAGGATAAATCTTATTTTGTCTATATCATATCCTATTCTGATCCTACTTTATATCCTATCATGTCTCTATCATATCCTGCACATCAAACGGAATCTTATATCACAAATTAGACAAAGAAAAGGGAACTCAGTAACAAATCAATTATACTAATGTTTTACTAGTTCCACCCAATGTTTTAAAAACTGGATCAAAGATCGAATAAGTGAAACTTTCGGTTTAAAGTTCAATTGATTCATCCGATTAAACCTGCAGTCGAACTATTTATTAAATAAATTAATAATATAAAATTAAATTTCATAGATTATCGCACCCTAATTTTTGACCTTAAGATCCCACCTCCTTGCATTTTCGTTATCTTCTACGTGTTTCTTTTTACTTTTGTATGCGTGTTTATTGTGACTAACAAGTGTGTGCAAGTGTCTTAAATTCCAGTGAAGATGACACTCGTATTTCAATACTTCCAGACATGGTCGGCTGGTTCTTATTCAGGTTGTGCTTACGGTGATTTCATCGTTTAAGTAATCAGGGGGCAAGTTCAAGGGAATCTTCATGTGGTCCTTACCAAATCTAGATTCCAAAATATGAGAGCCAAGTCTTATCAGTTCATAAGCTGGACTAAGCTTGAATTAATTTATTTAATTTGATCTCATTCAAGACTCACGAATAAATTCGTACAGATAAGATTATCACATATCTTGAAGTAAGGATGAAGGCTACGCGGATTAGAATATCACAAAACCAAATTCATGGTGGACTTTTTTGACTATTGCAATGATAAACTTTGTGGATATAACCACTTGATTTCACGTTTGGCACGAAAGAAGGACTCTTTGATTACTAATTGGGCAAGTTGATTCACAATTGAATACTTTTTCACGGTTGTTACAGGCCTTTTCAAATCTCATTCTCATTTGAATACATGAAGATATTACATGATGTCAACAGCCGATTTACACCGTTTTAAGACACCAAAACTATTTACATAAGTTTGTACATGGTTATGGGAAAACAATATTGACATAAACCATTGCATTCATGGTCCTGTTATGCTACTAAAACACTAACAGGACGGGAATTGGGACTATTCTCATCAGTAACACACCTAATGTTCGGTTAATCATCGTAAGCATGCGTTTTACAGCAAGGAAGCCCTGCTGTTACACCAGACTACGTAAGGGATCCCCCACATATATAATCAAAGCCGATATCATATTAGCCCCTTCTTCCATGCTGTAAACGTAAGATTACTCTTGTGTAACTCCGTAGAAGATCGGACGTATTGAGTTGTTTACGAAATAAATGGCAGAACCACCTCTAGCCTCCGTTTCTAAGACTCCAAGCATATGAGCATGAGCTTGAGAAAGTATCAGTCCACTTCTTAAGGACCAAATCTGCAAAATGAAAGGAAGTTGCAACAATGTTAGAGAGCATTCATTTATGAAGAGCAGGCCAATATTAAAGGAGAAGATGTTAGACTTGCCACAAAAGGAAAACTCCCCTGTGACCGCAAACCAAGTAGAAAGGGGGCAACCCATTCAGATTGTTGCAATGGTAACCACTCAGCCAGCCTCCGCATCAAAGCTAGCATGCGCCACAACCTTCTTCCTTAAATTCAATACGAAACTTAGCACCGACGGTGGCACGCAACGTGCTGGATACCCTTTTACCAACAAAAGGAGTTTAGTTTAATAGATTGCGAGAGTAGGAAATAAGTGAATGGAATAAGCCACATACCTTAGACATTGAACTACGCTTCTTCCCGCAGTATCTTCAAGGCCGGTCGAGGACTAGGCGTTTCGTATTATTCCTCAAGAACCTGGAAAGATTCCATAGAGTTCGTTTGCAAAATACCTGTTCATAAGCTTTTAAGTCAACTGGCTTCCAGATTCGAGCATCTAACTCGTAGAGTACTGATAACGAATGCAAAATCAAAGAGAGGCAGATCACAGCCATGTCCAGCCTATATCCTGAACTTTAAGTGTCCCTGCTCTTTATATGTTTTGAGCTTCGAGCTACAAAAAACTCATGTTGAACCCAAGGATTGGACTCCAATGCTAAGCTTCATTAAGAAGGTCATCAAATTTCTGGTGGGGAAACTTAATTCATGAAGATTCCACCAATAAAGCACTTATACTGTCCAAAAGATTAACAAAAGAAGTAAACCAAGATGTCAACACCATTTTAGTGGAATCTAATTTAAAATTTGGAAACCAAATCATAAGGGTTGTTCAGACCTTTTCTTTCCCACTTCAGACAAGCTAACTGAAGATGACAATCATCAATGCAACCAAAGAGAGAAGTGTAGCTTACAGAGAGTTTTCTTCAACTTTGTTTGCGCACATAGCATCAGATGCAACTCTGAAGCCATTGGGACATTTCGCTGAGTCACCACTAGTAAGTAAATATCAGCTTCTATGTGCAGGAGAATATGTTGAGCAAAAGCTTGCTGTCATCAATCTCAAAGGGAACAATTGAGACTCTTCATGGCGAAGATTGTAGTAAAATGTTCATCTGTTCTTACTCCACGGGACCACACTTGGCCATTGTTTCTTCGCATTAAGCACCTGCAAAAACAACACAGGAATGAGTGAGAATCTTCACAGCAGCACATCACAGTTCTGTTCCAGAAATGGAAGATCCGACAGTCATCAACCGATCATGGCAGCACGGTGAAACCTGTCCAAAATACAGAGCAAGCAGAATAAGTTTATGAAGTTATTGACGTTCAAAGCAAAACCAACATAATATGTAAATACGGTCACATAGTGAAGTCAGAAGCTTACATACCTATGCAAGTTGAAGGTACTGATCTTGGCACTGTCAGAATTTCGCCTTATTGCCAATACTTCAGTGTTACAGTGAAGTTTTATAGGGAGTGATTCAGCAATCCTCTGCCAAAGACGTGTATATCCACCTGTAAATCGACGAATTTTTTCAGCCACGGATGTTCTGGTAAATTCATGAATATAGGAATAAGGCATGTCTTGTATGAATCCATATCCTGAAGCAGTATAACCATATGCAACAGATTTAGGAACTGATTTGAGTTCATGATGCTCAAGATATTCCGGAGTTAAGTCTGCCGCAACTTCACTAACAACATGAATCCCAAAACGACCTAAACTCTTCACCTTTTCCTGTGAATATCACAAGAAGAATTAGCAGGATTCATCTTTCAATTCTCATCTCATAGGAAGATTAACAACAGAACAAGAAGACTAACTCGGATTTTCAATGTAAGTGACATAACAGATACATAATCATCAGCAACTTTAATATCTTGGTATTCCCCCGAAGAAGTGTCGATAACAACAAGCTTGTGGGAGTCCAATTCTTCTAGTGCAGAACCTCTTCCCTATCACAGCGACAGCCCAAGACCTCCGCCACCTGTACCTGCCAAGTCCGAAAATAATGATTAGAGAATATTCTTTGAAGATAGAATATCCTATTCAAATAGAATCCATTCCCAATTAAAACACAAATCAGAAGATTAACAAGTCATTACTACAATCATTTGGAAAAGGAAAGTTTTCAATTTGATTTATCCTAAAACAGAAAGTCCAAATCAGATCTTCAAAACGTTTTGAATGAGATTTACAACCATTAATTCTCAGAGTCTATATAAGTTGAAGAAGAGAAAGAATTCGACACAACGAAAAACCCTAAAACTATCGGGAGAACCCGTCAATTCAAGACACTCAATAGAGGAACTTATCTCCATCTCAGGCCGCCGTAGACTCAAACCCGCGAAGCATCCATCTTCGTCGTATCCGGTGCCGCCGTCGTTAACCTTGGTAAAGCCTCACTTTTCGCAATGAATCTTTGAATCTTTTGATCTTTTTGCTGTGTTGTAGATGTAAAAGGAAATCGAAGCATAGAGGAAGATGATGAAGGGAAGAAATCGAAGGAGATTAGATGGGAGAGGAAGCCGAGCGAACGTGTCTAAGATTAGGGTTCCGCCGTTTAGCTTTCCGCCCTTTAGCTTTCCACCGTTTAGCTTTTTTTGTGCTTGTTTTTTTTATTTGTTTTGATATGTCTGCAATTGTATGCAAGCACGACCACGGTAGTACCGTGGTCCTCCATCACTATCACCACACACTTATCATCACACGGATCACCTTGCATGCCCATATTAGATCCGGTGCACCTCCACCATGGTATCCAACGTTTTTTAATTAAACCACAATTAACACCTTTTAATCTGCATTTAACATTTTAACTTTAATTAATTTGTTAACTAATCTAATCATTAACCATAATATTAATTGGATTATTTTAACCAATAATTAGTCTTTATCAAATTTTAAAAAAACAGATTAGTAATTATTAAATTAACTTTTTTTTAGAAAAATTAACCTTTTAATTAACCAATCTATCCTTTCTTTATTAATGTAATTTACATTTTATTAAGTCATTTTCTTTTTTAATAGTAAAAAAACATTTTCATATCTAAAACAACTCTTATTTACTAAATCAATAATAGTAAAATCTTACTTTAATAATTAAAAAAAAACCATTTTATTTTAATAAGTAAACAATTTCATGATTTAAATAATTTATTTTAAATGAATAAATTATGGTGATATAAGAAAATCTTTTTAAAAAAAAAAATCAATATCACTAAATCAATAATTAAGTAACTTTTCTCAAATTAATTTATTACCTAAACTTTTTTACTAAAATAAAACAATTCACCCCTTAAAATATTTTCTCATTAAATAAATCCAACTTTTCTAAAAAATCAATTTAATCAATACAACCTTTTTAAAATGAATTCAACTTTTCTTAAAACTATCTCATCAAATTAACTTAGCCCTTCCTAAAATAAATAAATCAATCCGCTCAAAATTGACCAATTAAAATCAAATCACATCATAAAATTCAATCATGCACACTCACAATCACAATTCACTCACCTACACCTTAGCACTTTCATGCGTGTGTATGGCTTTACTTTCTGCAATTTATCTTCCGCAATTACATTATCATAATTTTCTTTTATTGCATCGCACCCCGTCCAAAGGAAAAACCTACACATAATTCAACAATTGTGTGTAGTGCACATCATTTGCATCATTCTCCCCATGATCTTTGATCCCATTCAAGTTGATCTTCCTAAGATAGATCCTACCCCATAGGAAGGACCTCTTTTACAACTTAGATACAAAATTACAACTCAAAACAACAATTATTCAAACACAATAGAGAAAGATGCCAAATCATCTCAAGCGAGATAGAATCTCCACCCCACAACAATACAATCAACACGTAGAAACTTTTCCTTAAGAGAGATGGAGGTGTACCTCGTCGATCCCTATCCGAGTACTCGAGCCCTTCTCTTAAGACGATGCAAAGGCTATTTTCCTACACCTTGTGGCAGTTAAATCTCCCTTAAAATGATAACTCGTCTTTTCTCCTAAAATCAATCAAACAACTACCCTAAACCCGTAGGAACTTTGACCACAGTCAAAGAACTCCTCAAACCCTTTAGGAGAACTACACAATACTCTGATTCCATTCCCGTAAGGATATGTAGGCATAAGATGCGACATCTTATCGAGTATACTTAGAAAATAAACCCCTAGGTCTTCAACCTTAAGCAGATAAACACTTAGCAATAACAAACATAAAACAAGAGGTTCCTGTAGAGTACTACAAAAACTTAGAATGCTAGTACCTTCCTTAAATTTAACCGACCCCCGAACCTAAAACTCTCTAAACCTTGCATTTGCATTGCATTGTGGGAATTTCGATATTTATCCCTTCCTATGGACAAATCAAGGATCGGTTGCAAAATGAATTAAAGATTCAAACTAATCAATAGTTTGGTATCCGATTTTCACCACGACATAGATCATACACGTACAATCATATGTTCACAACTTAATAAAATAAATATGTCAAAAATCTATTACAAATTCAATACAACAATATCAATAGTATACATAATAACACAATATAGTTGTACACTAAATTTCAACATTTATTTAAGAATAATTTGAAATAAATTAAAGAATTACAATTGAATAAGTTATACTAATTCAAACCAAAATTAAAATAATAGAACATAATACCTAAACTAAAATTCAAATAATTAAATAATTACAAAAATAAACAATATAATGTACTTAATTGAGTAAAGTAAGAAGATGCAAGTTGAACAACGACAAATAAATCATAACTAGACAACAACAGATAATATTGAGTTAAATAATAATCAATATTGAGTTGAATAACATAACTATGTTTGAAATAGACGGTGTGATGATAATTAAACGTGGTTGAAAGAAAAACAATAACAAAATGATCGAATTAAAAAATTTATATGATTATAAAAAAAACAAAAAATTATTTTTTATGAATGATGAATGATTTAAAATTTAATATTAACACATTAACTTTTTTTAAAAAATAAATTCTAATTTGACATAACTTGTTCACATTTTTAAAAATTATTTAAAAATTGAACAAGTTGGATTGAATTGAGTTAGATTTTATTTAAAAAGTTAATTTGTCAAGCCTGAATTTAGTTTATGAAGTCCATTTAACATGTTAATCAACTTTTATATATATATATATATATATATATATATATATATATATATATATATATATATATATATATATATATATATATATATATATATATATATATATATATATATATATATATATATATATATATATATATATATATATATATATATATATATATATATATATATATATATATATATATATATATATATATATAAAATGTGAACAAGTTGGGTTGAGTTAGATTTTATTTAAAAAGTTAATTTGTCAAAATTTGCATAGCCTAAGTTTAGTTTATGAAGCCCATTTAATATGTTAATCAACTTAAAAGTCTATTTTTTTAAAGTGCTTAAAATAAATAATTTGATTTATGTTTAGATAGATTAACAAATTAATAATAATTTCCTTTTAGTATTAAACATGAACTTCTAGAAAATCAGCTTATGTATAATTTCATATTTTAATTAAAAATTTTAATGATAAATTTCAATAAGCAAATAATTAATATAGATTAAAAAATATAAATTATTAAAAAAAGGTTAACAAATTTATAAATTAATCAAAAGTATAAAATCCAATATAATAATAATAATAATAATAATAATAATAATAATAATAATAATAATAATAATAATAATAATAATAATAATAATAATAATAATCTATAACATATATAAAGGTCAAACATTGTGTTTTGGTGTAGCCTATTTCTTTACCAATTTTACCCTTACTCAATAATTTCTATTAATTTCTTACATAATTTCCTACCTAACTTCCTACTATTAACTTTATGCTTAACTTCTATTTAAAAGTAATATAAAATAAAAATATCATTTAAATTTTTATATGTATGCATTAAAAAAGCAGACAGACGGGCACGTGAGTGCCTGCCTGGACGCTAGTAATAATAATATAAAACATTAAACATATGTTCAAGTAGGTTTTATTTTATAGATTGTAGTATGACTTATTTAGCTAAATAGGTTTTTAAAAATTTAAAACCTTTTATATTAAAAAAAAAAAGGATTTGTTTTTTGCACCTTAAGCATTGCTCCCCTTTCCAGTGAAAAATCAAAATTACTCTTAAAATTCAAACATGAATCTTTAGACGTACTTCATTTACATTCGTTTTTGAATCAGATTCTAAAGTTATGTCAAAAAACCAAACGGAAATACATCTTCGTATAACTTAGGGAGATTCATCTTCGGGTGCTATTTTAATTAAATATGGGTCAAAATCTCTCCTCCTTCCTCACTTCTTTTGTACTCTTTCAACACACAAACTCTCAAATTCTCTCAACTCTCAAACTTTCTCAACTCACAAACTCTCAAACTCATTCAACTCACTTCAAATTTTCTACCATCAACATTCAATCAATTAAAGAGTTCAACATCAAACTCACATATGATTTTTTGTACTTTTTCATTTCTATATACATTTGTAGAAATTGAACATTAAGTTATGTAATATGTAATTTAGATATGTTATTTAAATGAGAAATTTCTTTGATATGTAGTTTAAATGATCACTGCATCTTTTGGATGTTGGATTCAATTGTATTTCTGTCATTTTTCGTTCTTCTCTGAGTTGTAGAACATTACAAAAATGCATCTCCAAATTTTTTTTCAATGTTTTGATTTCTAGAATTCGGAGATGTATTTATGGATTTTTCTTCTCTGCATTGTTTGACTTCATTTTATTGTGTTTCATTTGTATAATGATTATGTGGTTTAATTATAGGCACTACGAATGATAATCAGGATAGATTGAGACACGACAGAGTTGTGCAACATGCATTTGTTCGAGGGAAAAAACTCAATCATTGTAGGCACTAATCAGTTGATTATAGTTCGATTGATGCGAAGGCGTCAATTTCTGAAGCTCATGCATCTCGTCCTCCATCTTCCCGTATGAGACATGTGTCACCTCCTGATGACCCGGAAGCCCCACCGCTACATGTTAAGGCACCCGAGGCACCACAAGCACCTGAAACACCCTTGAGGTTTGAAGGAGGCTCGTATGACTTATCCCTGTTGCCTCTATATACATATCATGTTGCCAGACATGTATGAGACAGAGAGGTAAAATTTAATTTTATTCACTCTTTGAAACACATTTGTTATAATATTCAAAGTTTTTGACGAAAATGCTTTAAATTGTAACAACCACGGGCGAAAGATTATCGGTTTGCTACAACCTTATGAGTAGTGGTTTTAGGATGTAATGCAACTATCTCGACTGCGAGACTTGTGCAAGACCGATTATATTACAATTAATCATGATATGTTGTCGGTGTTTATAGAAAGATGGCACTCGAATGCATTATCTTTTCATCTTTCACATGGTGAGATGATCATCACACTAGACAATGTCTTATACATGCTACATCTTCTTATTAGGGAGAGACTATTAGACCAAGACAGAATTATAATAAATGAGGTAGTGGAGATGATGGTGACCTATCTAAGAGTTGGCCTAAGGGATGCCATGCAGGAGTTAGAATCCACTTGAGGGTGTCATGCTAGGTTTTAATTTCTAGAGAGGCTATATGCATAACAACTGCATGCGACTGAGCAGGTCGATGATGATAATAAGCGGGTTATGCATCATAAAGCATACACATTGAGAGCGTACGTGTTGTACTTGGATGACATGTCCATTTTTGTGGACAAGAGTATCACTTATATGAATGTGGTTTACGTGAGATACTTCACTGGCTTAGAGTGGACTAATGAGTACAACTAGGGGTGGTTGTTTGATCTACATGTGCTTTAAGTTAGCTAAAGGTTGTATGTGGAAGACTAAACAAATGGCATAGAATTGCACGATGTTAATAGTGATATATTTGCATCTTTTAGTGTTTGCGTATTATTTTTATAACACTTATGTTACGCCATTACTAATAGTTCATACGTTACATTTTCTCGCTTGGATCTTCCAACACTTCTTACGCATATTCGACTGATTACGTGTTCTGATCTACATTGAGGATATGTCATGTGTTTTTGCATTCTCCTCGCTTAAACGAAATCAGGCAATAGAGTCCTTCAAAGTGTATCTTGCTCATTTGGTAGTATAAGATATACACTTCCATGCATACACCGATCACCATCAGACACATCCCTTGGACAACATAACCTTCAACTCTTTATGGTTGGCTTGCAAGTCATGTCTGATGTATCTGCATCTACCTGGGCGCGTCATACGGTAGTTCAGTTGCATGCAGTTTGTTCCTAAAGGCTCTTTTGAGTCTACCCCTCCTGACATGGCACGCAGAGATGTGGATGCCATGTATGATGATTACCTTTGTCATCTGATACCGGATGAGGCATGTGACACCCTAGCTCCTAGCAATTGGAGCACTGTATACAACTACATCCAACGATATTTCAAGGTGTCACATCCTTATTTACACTAAAAATATATATTTAAGTAATCAAGTAACGTTTACCTTTTTCATTCTCATCTCCTATTATAGCATGTAATGTGCCAAAGTTCTATAATATCTAATTATTTCCAATATTGACATGTGACATTTATTTTTCAACCTTCACCAATTAAAATATAATTAAATATTACATTTACTCATTCTCTCTCTTTATTAAAATTTCAAATTTTTCTCACATTTCTTTTCCCCACACTTTTTCACTTTTATTTTATTTTTTCTTATTTATTTATTATCACTAAAAATACTAATAATCTATTTTTTAATTTTAATAAAATTAACAATTTATTTTATCTCACATGTCACAATCAACAAGATATCTATTATATTTTAATCAACCATTGCCTTAATTTGAGAGACAAAATTATTTATTAGTATTAGTTTTTTTCTCTCTTTATCTCACTTTTTTTTTGAATGATTATTAAATATAATTAAATTTATATGATTATTATTTATTTTACAATTAAATGAATTATTTCAAATTTTGCATGTGTACTTAAATACATATCAAATAATTTTTTTATCTCATGACTCATTATTAGCACAATGTCAATTTTATTTTAATCAACAATTTGTCTTGATTTAAAAAATAAAATCTTTATTTCAAAATATCAAAATTTATTTATTTTTTTCTTCTCACGAGTCATTTTATTTTTATTTTTGCACGACTATTTAATACAATTAAATTTATATAATTATTTTTCATTTTACAATTAAATAATTCATTTCAAATTTACATCTGTATATAAATATATTTTATATTGTATCAAATTTTTTCACAGATCATTACCAACACAATACATATTTTATTTTAATAAATAATTACTTTAATTTAAAAGATATCCTTATTTTCAAATATTAAATATTTATTTTTCTTTCATCTCACAAGTTATTTTTTTATATTTTAATATAATTAAATTTATATAATTAATTTTAAACGTGCTATTTGACTAGTTTTTATCAATTAATATATTAGACAAAAATAATAATTATTCTTGGCCTCGTGTCAATCATATGCTATTTTAAAACACATGAAAGTATACTATTTTAAAACTATTTTATATTCAGATCTAGCTCCACATGAATAAGAATTATTGGGTGAGAAATCAAAATCACAATTGTTAAAGTTAATTTTATAGGACACATGACCTTATGTATTTAAATATACAAAATATGAGTTCATCATATGTAATTATTGATTAAAGTACTACTGACCAATAAAGATACAATCTTGTGCTAGCATTAGCAAATATAAGTCGACATGTAGGGACATGTGATTTGAGATTTGACCAGATTGCAAGATGAGAATGAAAATTAGGTCTATGGTGATCAATTTATGAGAGAATTTGCTTGTGAACTTCTACAATAATTTCTACTCCACGGATGTTCGTTGTAATCAGGTAATGTTAGATAAATATGATAAGACATGGTTGCAAAAAATAAAACTTAAAATATATATAAATATGAAGTTTTAAGTTGGATTCAACCTCACTAATTTAGATAAATTGAAAACAAATGCATAGAGGTTCCCCCTCTTGAATTTTTGCTCTTATATACATTCACATCCATTATAACAATTAATAATAATTTATAAAATAAAATTTCATTCATTACTCTCATATACAAAAAAAAAATTTATATAGTTTTTGACTCATACAAATCTGCATTTTATGTGTGTTTTTATTTATATAAAAACTTAGATCATTTAATGAAGAGAGTCAAGAGTATATGCACTCTTTATCCAAACTATTAGTATATTTATTATTTATCAAATTATATAAGAGGTTATTTAGATTATTTATTTTAGATATAATTAGTTTTTAGGTCTCTTAATTTTGAGCGAAGTTTCACTTCACTTTTTGAACTAAAAAACATTACATTATGATTCCATAACTTCACTTCTGTTAAACCATTTGATCCATACCATTGGTTTGTGTGAAAAAAGTTAACTATGGCCAAAGTGTCATGTCAGGTAAGCAAATGATAAATTGAACATTCAACTTCTGTGTTAAATTACATTCTCATAATTTAATTTAAGAATAGACAATTACGGTTGGTCTGTAAATTTAACAAATTAGGGTTAAATCGCCATCTTCTTTCTTCTATCTTCCATCTTCTTCTTCAAATTAAGGTTCAATGTCAAAGATTGCAAGCAATGTTTGGTTTTTTTTTTGTTGTAAAAAATATGTCTCTTTGATGTTTTGGGAAAGAATGAATCACAACACAAAAAATGCATAGGAGCTGTGAGAAACCAAACTTGAAGGAACACAAACTTTCATCAGAACATGCACTACCGCCAAAATACACCACCTCTTTCCTTCTTCCACAACCAACACCACCTAGCAAACTCAAATCCTCCCCTCTACCTAGAATCCAAAAATCCAAAACTTTAAGAGCAGAAAAATATAAAACACTAATTTGGGGATATATCAAATAAAAGGGAACAAAAGTAGAACCAAGCAAAATTGAATATGAAGAACAAAAATCTCAACCTATTTTCCATCCCCAATCTATTGCAGTTGCAAAAATAGCTCTTAATTTATAACAATTTTTAATTGGATCAAAAAATTCAACTACGGAATTGAATAAAGGGGTGAAGTTGATTGATGAAATTAAGGAGGCGAGGCTTTTGGAGTAACGTGTTAGAGGAAAATGAGAGAGTAAATAGAGAATTTGAGAGAGAGGATATTGAAAGAGGAGGAAATATGATAGAAGAAGAAAATGTGTTTTGGGAGGAAATGATGGAGTTTGGAGAAGGAGATGTTTGGTGGGAGGGAAGAGAATAAAATTTTTAAGGAGGGGAATGCATGTGTTTTATCGATCTGGAAATCATAATGGGTTTGATTGTGTTTTACATTTTGGTCTTGTTTTGCATTTTGATTTTTGATATAATAAATCAACTTTAATTTAGGATAGTATAAATCAGAATAACCAAACAATAAATTAGGAAATAAATCAAATTTGTTGCTTTAGTTTGTTACAAAATTTGAAAAAAAATGAAATTCTGGTATCAGATATGAGATGTCGAAGGAGATGTCACGATACTAATATCTGAATAATGATCAATATATGAATAAGATAAAATGCATTTAACAATTGTAAAGAGACACGAGCAATTGTTAACCCAGTTCGGTGTAAACACACCTACGTCTGGGGGCTACCAAGTCAGGAAGGAAATCCACTAAACAGAATTAGTTTGAAGACTCTCAGAAAACTCTCTCTACTTTACAATCTTCGCACCTAATATCTATCCGTGTAACTTCTATCTAAGACACTCTCAAATATGAGACACCTCTTACTCCCCCTCAATCACATGCAGTGATAAAAACAGAAGATCAAAAAGTAAAAGACACACTTCAAGGACAACACTTGATCTTACTTAAAAGCTTCAATCAAGAACAATGCACTCGTGCTTAAAAGCTTAGAGTGGACAATTTACAACTCAAAGAACTCAATCCAATTCATACATCAAAGAGATGAATGAATGACTCATAAATAACAATAACACGAGAAGGTAAAACTCCTATTCCTTAAGCAATGCACACTCACAACCCTATCTTCTCTAATCTTCAAATATGATTGCAAAGTATTTATATAGAAACACTTTGCTTGGGCTTGGGCAATAGCAAAAACTAACTCTGATTTGATAAAATTAAATTAGATAATTCTTCAGATCTTTTCATAATTAACATCATAGAAATAGAACCAAATCAGATTTGATCAAATCAAATCAAACTCCAAATCTTCTTTTGATTTTCTACATGAAAATAGGACAAAAGATTCCACAATAACTCCACGAATTATACTGTAGAAACTCTTTTGTTTAAAAAAGATTTCCATGTTGATTTGCACTAGCAAAATCTCTTACCAGAAAAGAACAAAAGATTGCACAACAACGCAACAGACAAAACATAACATTCAGGCTGAATGTCCTGTAAACATATGTCAGGACATCATACTTGACATCATGAACTAAACCCCGCAACAACTAAAAGAACCACCTGTAGAATGTTAAGATCATATGTCAAGACATCATATGGGACATCTTGTGATAACACCAAGTTTTACCAAAATTGCTGCCAATCACAGAACTAACAAACTCCCCCTTTGGAAAATTTTGGCTAAAACAACCAACTGATCACAAGAGCTACCAAAATACGTCAGAGAGCACAACAACAATAGAAGAACATAGAAAAACATAGCATGTCCCAAGGAGAAATAAAGATCCCCCTCAAACTAACATCCATACCACAACACCAAGAAAGAAAACTCCCCTCAACCCAGAAACAGCAACAACATCCCTCAACAACACAACATCACAACATACTACTTCTCCCCCTTTTTAGCCATAATTAAATAAATCTCACTAAGAGAAAACCATTAACATAGAACATTAAGTGTCAACAGTGTCAAGAGTGCAGAATGAAACCACAAAAAAATACAGGCCAAAGCACATTAAGTGCTAAAAGAAAATTCTGAATAAAAAAAACAACCACAATCCAAAGAGCACCATAAACAAGCAGCATCAATTCTCTTCCTCAGAACCAGAGCTGTCACCTTCATCATCAGCAGTAGACCCAGAAACATGATCACCAGTCCTCTTATCAGAGGTAGAATTCTCCCCAGCTTTCCTTTCATCTGTATCAGCAGCCTCAACATCATTACCTTCAGTATGCTCCAGACTTCTAATCAAGGCTTTCAATTTCAGCTTCCTTGTAGTAGTTACACGAATGACTTCTCCCAAATCTCTACAAGTTTCCTTCAATTTTGAGATAAGCCCAGTCTTGGTAGAGGATGTCTTTTTAGCAGATGTCAAGACAATGTGTGGGACATGTCTTCCTGCAAACAATTTATAGTGGAGAGACAACACAAAATCCCTTTTGCAAGCCACATCATTACTAGAGAGAATACCAGGATACTGGCTTAGAATGATCCCACAAATCAGAGAAGGAAAAGCAATGGGCAACTTGACAGCATTGGTAGAAGCATGCTTCATAATCTGATAAAAAATGTAGCTACCATAGTCAAACTTCACCTTTGTTCCAACAACAAATATAAACCTTCCTAACCTAACAACAATGGTGGAAGTATGATTGGTAGGCACCTAGTTTGCTGCTCCAATCCTATGTAGGATAACATATTTAACACTCAGTTGACCAGCAGATAGTTTTCCATTCAAGGGCCATGCAGTTACTTGGTGTGCAGTGATCACCTTGCACACTTGATTATCAGTCACCTCAAGTTCACTTCCTTCTTGCTCACTCCTTCCTAGATACCTGTTAATAGTAGCAGCAAAAAAATCAATACACCTCCCCCTCACAAACACCTTACTGAAATCCTTGCTTGTTCTGTTAGCAATGTCCTCAGGGATGTTCACAATGAACTCCTTGACCAGCATATCATAACACTTAGAAAAACCAGCCACAGTCTTCATCAACCCAACATCAAAAATTAACTTCATGACCTCTTTTATCTCAAGAGCATCCTTGCCCAACTCTTTCTCAAGAGAAACTTTTCTTTGGCACACATACTTCCACTTTGCCACATTATCAATAGAGTGGAAAGAAACATTATCTAAATGAGCATCAGGCACTGTGTCTGTTGCTCTCTTGGTAGCAGACTTTCTGACAGGTGTGATGTCCTGGACATCATCCTCAACATCCTCTTCAAACTCAGTTTCCTACCTGGCTTTTCTCTTCTTAGAGGCAGGGGTAACTTTGCTCCATGTTTTAGGGGGTCCAACAACATTCTTCTTCTTACTACTCTTAGGAAGAGAGTTATCAATCACAACTTTGCCTTTTCTTGTCTTCAATCTCTTGGAAATCCCAGGAGCCACATTCATAATCAAATCATCATCGGATGGCAAGTTATCAAGATCCACAACATCATCAGAGACATTAGTCCTTTTCTTACTCTGATTAGAACCACCAGTCTTGTTTTCCACACCAGAAATATCAGCATCATCATTAGCATCACCTTCAATCCTCCCTTCCTTAAACATAGAGTTAGCCAACTTATGCAGGTTATCAGTATCAGTGCTCTTCTCAGAATGAGAATAATCAACATCTCTTTCCTTACTTTGGTTAGCATTAGAAGTGGGAATAACATCCATTCAAGAAAGTGGGGTAGAAATCCCAAGAACATTGTGACCTCCATATAAAACCTTAGTAACCAACTTTCTAATGGCTCTATCAACATACATACTACCCTCTTTGGTCTTATTTTCAAAGGATGAATCAAGAGGAGTATTAGAAGTGTTACCTATAGGAGCCCGTTTGGAACCACTTGCATGTGAGGTTGTGGACTTTGTCAACTCAACATTGTCACAAGGAACCATGGCTAGCGGAGCCACATCTATCACATCATCAAACGAGATGCTCACAGGATGAGTTGTTGTCTTTGATTCTGACCTAGCAGACTTGGAAAGAGTTGAGTCGTGTTGTTGAGACTTCTTGAGGTTTTTGTGTATGGAACGATGGTGTTCAAGCAAAAGTTCTCTGAAGGTATGGGAGATGAAAGAGTAGTTGAAATGATACGTGAGGTTAGGGCAGCGTGTGAAAATATCTTTTAATGTATTTTGAAATGATAAGTGTTATTGAGACATCTTTATTTTTTTAAAATACAAAGCCTTTTGAATGATATTTCCACTCAGCAATAATTGCTACAAATCCTCATAAATGCAAATCCCTAATTTGCCTCTTAAAATTTCAAATTGAATAGCATCCAATGCCTTAGCAAAGATGTCAGCTAGCTACTTCTCTGTAGTGACATGTTCTAAGGCAATGATCTTGTCTTCAATAAGCTCCCTTATAAAGTGATGACGAATATCAATATGCTTGGTCCTACTGTGCTAAATAGGATTTTTTGGAGATGTTTATTGCACTTAAATTGTCACAATACAGTGTCATGACATCTTGTGTGACATTATATTCGGTCAGCATTTGTTTCATCCACACCAGTTGAGAACAACTACTTCCAGCTGCTATATACTCAGCTTCAGCAGTAGACAGAGAGACACAATTTTGCTTCTTGCTGAACCATGATATAAGATTGTTCCCTAAAAAGAAGCAACCTCCTGATGTGCTTTTTCTATCATCAGCACTTCCAACCCAATTAGCATCACAATACCTAGATAACACATAGCCAGATCCATGAGTGTATAACATTCCATACTCACTTGTTCCATTAACATACTTCATGATCCTCTTTACTTGATTGATATGACTCACTTTAGGTTCAACTTGGTATCTAGCACACACACCTACAACAAAAGCAATGTCAGTCCTGCTTGCTATGAGATATAACAAGCTCTCTATCATACTTTAATAGAGACTTTGATCCACATTTACACCCTTTTCGTCTTTAGACAACTTAAGATGAGTAGGAGCAAGAGTTCTTTTATGACTGGCATTCTCATTCCCAAACTTCTTAACTATATTATTGGCATATTTACTCTGAGATAGGAATATAGAATCTTCCATCTGTTTAACTTGCAACCCAAGAAAATAGGTTAATTCACCAACAAGGCTCATTTCAAATCTTGACTACATTTGCTGGACAAAATGTTGAACCATCTCATCAGACATACCACCAAACACAATATCATCAACATAGATTTGAGCAATCATGAGCTTTCCTCCTTCTTCTTTGATAAACAAGGTCTTATCTATGCCACCTTTTCTGTATCCATTATCAACAAGAAATTTTGTTAGTCTCTCATACCGAGCTCTAGGAGCTTGCTTCAGTCCATACATAGCTTTCTTCAACTTATAAACATGATTGGGAAAAGTTGGATCAATGAATCCCTTAGGTTAGTCCACATAGACCTCTTCATTTAGGTATCCATTTAAGAAGGCACTTTTAACATCCATTTGAAGTAGCTTAAATCTCAAAATGCAGGCAACTCCCAAAAGTAATATGATGGATTCAAGGCGAGCTACAGGAGCAAAAGTTTCATCAAAGTCAACCCTTCAATCTGAGTGTATCCCTGAGCAACCACTCTGCCTTTATTTCTGGTGACCACCCATTTTTCATCATACTTGTTCTTGTATACCCATTTTGTTCCAATCACATTTGTTCCTTCAGGCCTTGGAATAAGATCCCATACTTCATTTCTCTTGAATTGCCTTAGCTCTTCTTGCATGGCATTGATCCAGAATTCATTAGTTAAGGCTTTCTTGACATTCTTTGGCTCTATTTTAGACATAAAACAAGAACTTGTTATGACTTCTCTGGATCTAGTAATGACTCCCTTATTTATATCACCTATGATAAGATCCATATGATGGTCTTTCTGAATTCTGGTAGAGGGTCCCTTGTCTACTAGTTCAGGTTCAGGTTCTACATTAGTAGGATTGGGATCAGTGTTTTTGTCTGCAGACTCTGCTGAGATATCAAGGAATGTTCCAACATCTTTTAGGACATCAGCCTCCTTATGCACATCATTAACAACAACATTGATGGACTCCATCATAACTTTAGTTCTAGAGAATTCATGGCTAATCCCTTCAGATGAGTAAAATTTAGCAAATTTTTGGTTCTCAAATTCCTTCCTATGATCACTTCTGATTCTAACAATATTGCTCTCCTTTTCTCTTTGTATTCTTTGACAGAGATCTTTGAACACATCAAACACTCCAGATTTTTCTCTTAGAAAATTCACCCAAGTATATCTGGAAATATCATCCACCACCACATAACCATACTTCTTTCCGCCAAGACTTTCCACCTGCATAGGTCCCATCAAGTCCATGTGAAGGAGTTGCAACACTTTTGAAGTAGTGAGATGTTTAATCTTCTAGTGTGACATCCTAGTTTGCTTTCCAATTTGGCATTCACCACACGCCTTTCCTTCAATATTTAGCTTAGGAATTCCTTTGACAGCTTCCATAGAGATGATCTTCTCCATCCCTTTTAGATGCAAATTACCAAGTTTTTAGTGCCACAGTTTCACTTCATCTTCTTTGGCTAGAGCATATATGGAGGTGTAACTAGAATCTTGAGTAACCCATAGATATCAGTTGTCCTTAGATCTGACTCCCTTCATAATAACTTCACTCTTTTCATTAGTAACCAAGCATTCAGATTTAGTGAAGTTGACATTGAATCCTTGATCACACAGTTGACTAATGCTAATCGAGTTGGCGGTCAACCCTTTAACCAACAACATATTATCAAGGTTTGAAACTCCTGGGCAGTTCAGTTTTCCAACCCCCTTGATTTCATAATTGGCTCCATCACCAAAGAGATTTTTAATTCATGTCATGTGTCTGGAGCACCCACTATCAAAATACCAATCATCTTTAGCTGAGACTCTGAGAGACATATGAGCTATCAAGCTGGTAGCAGCAACTCTAAGAACCCATTGCTTCCTATTAGAAGACATGTTGTGATTGGGTCTAGGTTGAGGAGAATGTTTAGGATATCCATGTAGCATGAAGCAGAAGGGCTTTATGTGACCAAAACGTCCACAGTAGTGGCATCTCCATCTTTGGAATATTCCTCTTGGGTGGTTGGGTTGTCCTCTACCATGATATTGAGACATTTGATGTGAGATATTTCACTTATGCCCAAAAGGACTGAGGTGTGAAGAGGGACTCCATTCTGAAGAGGGTTTATTTTCTCCATCAAACCCTACCCCAATCATGTCTCCTGCCCTTTTTCCAACCTGAAGGATTTCATCTAAAGTGTCAGTTCCACTGTTCAGCATTCTGATAGACCTGAACATTTGATCAAGTTGAGAACTCAGCAATGTAACTTCATCATTCAACTCAGAGATTGTTTTAAGATGCTCTTCCTTTTCAGTCTTCAGTTTGATTATAAGTTTCTTCTGCTTCTCTCCTTGATGACGTACTTCTTCACTTCTAAGACACAATTCTTTGTAAGAAGCTTCAAGTTCTTCAAAGGTTAATTCATCATCACTAGAGTCTTCATCATAGTCATGTTTCCCAGTCAAAGCAGTCACATGTTTAGCAGATTCTTCTTCAAGATCACTTTCAAAATTCTCATCAGTCTAAGATACAGCTAGGCTCTTCTTTTGTTTCTTGAGGTAAGTAGGACATTCAGCTCTAATGTGACCAAATCCTTCACATCCATGGAACTAAATTCCTTTGCTTTGAGTGGACTTTTCTTCAGACCTTGTTCTTCTACCAGCATCATTAGACCTGCTGATGTCATATGAGTTATTCTTGACATTTGGTCTTGACTTCATGTCCATCCTCTTTATTACCTTATTAAACTTTCTTCAAAGGAGAACTATAGCATTGGATAAGCTTTCATCAGTATCCACATCACATCCATCCTCTTCATCTTCAGTATTGGACACAAAGGCTATGCTCTTTTTCTTATCAGATCTGTCACTTATCCCCACTTCAAAGGTTAAGAGAGATCCAATAAGTTCATCCATCCTCATCTTGCTGATGTCTTGAGCTTCTTCTATGGCAGTTACTTTCATATCAAATCTCTTGGAAGAGACCTAAGAATCTTTCTTACAAGCTTTTCTTCTGACATCTTTTCACCCAGGGCACTTGAACCATTGGCTATTTCAAGGATATTCATATGAAAATCATGTATGCTTTCATCATCTTTCATCCTTAAGTTTTCGAATTTGGTAGTTAGAAATTGAAGTCTTGACATCTTCACCTTAGAAGTACCTTCATGAGTAGTTTTGAGAATCTCCCAAGCATCTTTGGCAACTTCACAATTGTTCACCAATCCGAATATGTTTCTATCAATTCCATTGAACAAGGCATTCAAGGCTTTAGAATTTCCAATAGCCAATTCATCCTCCTCTTTAGTCCATTCTTCCTCAGCCTTCAGGTCAGATGTAGCTTTTCCATCTTTCCCAACAATGACAGGGTGTTCCAATCCTTTTATGACAGCTTTCCGAGCCTTACTATCCAATGATTTTAAGAAGGCCACCATGTGAGGTTTCCAATAATCATAATTATTTCCATCCAGAACAGGTGGTCTGTTCACAAATCCTCCCTCTTTGTCCACAGTACCAGAAAGTATTGTCCCTAGATCTCACCCAGAACCAGAGCAGGATGCCTGCTCTGATACCAATTGATATTCTGGTATCAGATATGAGATGTCTAAGGAGATGTCACGACACTAATATCTGAACAATGAACAATATATGAACAAGATAAAATGCAATTAACAATTGTAAAGAGACACAAGAAATTGTTAACCCAGTTCGGTGCAAACACACCTACGTCTGGGGGCTACCAAGCCAAGAAGGAAATCCACTAAAAGAATTAGTTTGAAGACTCTCAGCAAACTCTCTCTAGTTTATAATCTTCACACCTAATCTCTATCCACGTAACTTATATCTAAGACGCTCTCAGATATGAGACACCTCTCACTCCTCCTCAATCACATGTAGTGATAAAACATAAGATCAAAAAGTAGAAGACACACTTCAAGGACAACACTTGATCTTGATTAAAAGCTTCAATCAAGAATAATGCACTCGTGCTTAAAAGCTTAGAGTGGACAATTTATACTTAAAGAACTCAGTCTAATTCATACATCAAAGAGATGAATGAATGACTCACAAATAACAATAACACGAGAAGGTAAAAACCCTATTCCTTAAACAATGTACACTCACAACCCTAGCTTCTCTAATCTTCAAATAGGATTGTAAAGTCTTTATATAGAAACACTTTTATGGGCTTGGGCAATAGCAAAAACTAACTCTGATTTGATAAAATCAAATTAGATAATTCTTCAAATCTTTTCATAATTAATGTCATAGAAATAGAACCAAATCAGATTTGATCAAA
The DNA here is from genome assembly GCA_963859935.3 of Lathyrus sativus. Classification (NCBI taxonomy): domain Eukaryota; kingdom Viridiplantae; phylum Streptophyta; class Magnoliopsida; order Fabales; family Fabaceae; genus Lathyrus; species Lathyrus sativus. Next base: position 839,812,097 of record OZ012735.1, read on the forward strand.
TCAAACTCCAAATCTTCTTTTGATTTTCTACATGAAAATAGAAGAAAAGATTCCACAATAACTCCACGAATTATACAACAAAAACTCTTTTGTTTAAAGAAGATCTCGACGTTGATTTGCACCAGCAAAATCTCTTATCAGAAAAGCACAAAAGATTGCACAACAACGCAACAGACAAAATATAACATTCAGACTGAATGTCCTGTAAACATATGTCAGGACATCATACTTGACATCATGAACTAAACCCTGCAACAACTAAAAGAACCACCTGCAAAATGTTAAGATCATATATCGAGACATCACATGGGACATCTTGTGATAACACCAAGTTTTACCAAAATTGCTGTCAATCACAGAACTAACAAAATAAATCATGAGCTTTAAATGACGTGAAAATTTTTATTTGTAATATTTCAATCAATATAAAATAAATAAATATTCCAACTCAGCCATTAAAAGCTCAACAAAACAAGTTTTAATGTTTTTTCAACAAAAACTAACATAAAGGAGTAAAATATTTAACGGAGTATAAGTTAATGGATCACTATGTAACATTTTTTTAGGGACCAAAGAGAAACATTGACTAAAGTTAAGGGATCAAAAGAGGTATTAAGCCTTTATTTTATAATAGATTGGTCCTTTAAGTTTTTTTTGTAACAACTTGATTTTTTAAGGTGATTTCTACATCATTTTTCTCAAAATTTGAATATTTAAAAATGTGTCATTGTTGTATTTCTGGTTGCACTTCATCATTTTCATACCACTCAAAATAATTGCATTCACAATTAGCATCTTCACTATGTTAAGCCAAGACCGACAATGATGGTGTTTTATTTGTGTTTCTCCTCCTTTGTAAAAAAATATGTTGAACGAGTTGGTGATTAAATGATATGATGAATGTGTGTTTCATTTCGTAATAGAGATGAAAAAGTGGTTAGAGTTAAAATAGTTTCTCAACGTTGAATGTGTGTAATATTTTGTACGACAATGATAATTGAATAGACATGACAAATTAAGTTATGTTTCTTGTTTCTGAATAAAACATTTCACCATGATTTATTAAACCAACCATGGTGATATCGTGTATATTTAATTAAATCCTACAAAAAGCACCAATGTTTAACCATTTAAAAATTTAATAATAAAAGGGAAAATATATCATCACGTTTGCGTTAATCAACCGTAGTGACATTTGAATTATTTTCAGATTAAAAATAAATAAAAGATAGGGGGCACTATAAAAATAAAAATAAAAAGATGTAAATCATATCAACACAATTGGATTAATCAACCATAGTGAAATCAAGTTTATATTTAATTAAAAAAAAGATGCCACTATAATATCAAAGAAATCACAAATTTGCTAGCGCTGAGATTCGAACCAATGAACTTTAGGAACTTTCACCACAGTTTCTCTAATCAACCATGGTAATATGCACATTTCTAATTAAAAAATAAATAAAAATGATGGCGCCTGATTTTAAAGATATCACCAGGGTCCTTAAAAGAAACGTGGTAAAATGGGCATCATAGTATATATTATTTATAGTAGTGCATGTTCGATGGTGTTTTAGTTATGGAGAGAGGAAACTCACGCGAGTTGATAAGCTTTATATTCTCTAAGTCTTCTATGTATGTTATGAGTTGTCCTTTTTCATGCTGGTGATGAGGTATTTATAAGAGCTCTTAGGTCTGGATTTAGGGTTTTCTGGGAGTGATAATCGTCCACTTAGTAAGAGTAATGATCATATGAATTCATACTTTCTAGGGAGACACATTTAAGTCTCTTGAATATGAATTCTCACTGATTGAGACGTGTCTTTTCCTACTTTTCCTATGTCAGGGAGAGTGAGAGGAGTTAAAGTCAAGGTTGTCCTTAATCGTGGGTGGCAGAAATGTGTCACTCCTTACTAGAAGCCATAATACCCTTACCTTTGACATGTATTTACAAATATATCACTATACAGTCCTTCAAGTATGAAGGCTTGATCAAGATGGAGTGTGAATGGCTGATTAATGTGATCCATGATGAAGATGAAGAAGAAGGCCGTGCTTTTATACAATGTTAACAAATGAAAGTTCACCTATTAATAAGTGAGTAAAACACCCTTTACTAAATTTATCATATAAATTTAAAGAGTCAAATTGATTTGGGGTTAGGGTTCCGTTGCACCCTTTTCCCGACGCTTTATATGGCTTCTGTGGAGGTGCTTCTCTTTGAGCTAGCTTAAATTCCTCATCTTAGGATCAAGGACTTTCTCATAGGGACATTGTAAGTAAAGTTGTGGCAGTTTATTTTGTTGCCCCATTTATTTCATCAGATTGATATTTGTCACTATATTCCCATATGTCTTTGATCTTGACAGAGATTCTCTGTTCCAAAATTCAATGATAATGATTGATACAGATGCACAAGGATTGGAGCAACCTAATAGCACGTTAGGAAATATTCTTGAATTGCAGGATGAAGTTATGCAAGCTTCTATAGATAATTTCACCTCTTATAAGAATGTGGTAACATGGGCTCACAGGGAAGAGTGTGTTATCTGATCTGACCAAGAACCTGTTGCGGAAATATTTTGGGAACCAATGATAAATGTGAAAGGTATAAGGATTCAAGAAAGAAAATTTGGTGAATATGATTGTCCTAAAATCATTCTTTCACCAGAGGAGGAAATTCAAATTTCGCAGCCTTGGAAAAATGGTGTTATAGTTAAAATTCTAGGAAGACGCATTGAGTATAAAGCCTTGGAAACCAGATTGCAACATTTTTGGGCTAAAAAAGGCATAATAAATATTGTGTATTTTGGGAAATATTTCTTCCTTGCAACCTTTACTTGTGAAGAGGATCAAGAATTTGCTTTAGTAGAGGGTTTGTGGATGATTTACGACTACTACTTGAGTGTTAGAGCCCGGAGTCCCAATTTTTATCCATCTGGAGATGCGATAGATGAATTAATGGGTTGGGTTCACATTTATGGATTTCCTATAGAATATTATGATAGCCGTGTTTGATGCATATTGGAAAAAGGAAAGGGAATACTGTTAAAGTTGATAAGAACATATTCACCGAGAAAAGGAAAATATGATCGCTTGTGTATACAAGTTAACTTATTGAAACCTTTGCTCACCATGTTTTCGATCAAAGGTAGACACTATAAAAGCGAATATGAAGGGATCCATCTCCTTTGCTTATCATAAGGGTGATTCGATCATTCAACTAGTGGTTGTGCTAATTCTAAAGTTCATTAATTGGGAAGCTAGAGTTGTTCCAGGTACTGAGGGGAAAGACAAGAAGCTACGGTTGTAGATGTCGGGGTTAAGCAATCTGGCCCTTGGACAGTTATCCAGAAGCCTCGATGCACGAGAAAGCAAAGGGTGGACTTTGATGAGGAGGGTGTAGAGCTGGCCATGTGAGGAAACTATTTCCATAAATATGACAATCATCTAGTTAATGATATATTCAGTATAGACAAATACAATATAGTTTCTTATTAAAAATCTATGAAGATTCTTTTATCAAAAGAACTTCTCTAGAAATTTAACAGAGACTTTGTATTTACATATACACAAATATCTCATTGATTCAAGTAATATTCCAAAAAAGAACAGCTAACAAACAACAATATCATCACAAGAAGTGAGGAAGTTGTTTCCATAAATATGACTATCATCTAGTTAATGATATATTTAGTATAGACAAATACAACATAGTTTCTTATTAAAGATCTATAAAGACTATTTTATCGATAGAACTTATATAGAAATCTAACAGAGACTTTTTATTTACATATACACAAATATCTCATTGATTCAAGTAATAAGACACAAAGAAACATACATACCTTTTTTTTGTTATTTTCTCAGTCAGACTCGTATGAGTATTCAGATTTGACCATAGAATCTGAATACTACTTTGAGTAGATTCTTATTTAATGGTTGTTAAACCATTTCATTCACTTCTTTCACCAAACTCAGTACCTATAGCACTTGAGTCTGGGTTGTAGGCTCTTCTTCCATCAAATGTTGTAAACAAATTTTGATAAGCAACATAGAAGATGCCTTTGCTCCTTTCTTCCATATCTGTAACAACTGTATTTAAATAATGATACTCATATTTCTATGAGCCATTCATGTTGGTCCAGACAAGCTTTCCTTTGAATTATGCCTCAATCTGATAACATTACCATGACTCATTCTAGATTATTAGTCTAGGATGAGTCATGATATGAACAAGATCTTGTTCTTAGCAGAATAATTGATTTCATTGTCTTGGATTAAATCTTTTGACTTTGAAATCTTTGATAATTATAGAGCAAGATAGTGTTAGCTATCAGAGATTGACATAAAACAAATTAAAGCACTATCATATAATTGTTGGCAAAACACGAAGAATAATTGAAGGTTTCTCATAAAATTGTCCTTTAACACAAATTTCATGATGACCCTTAATCAAGGAGCAATGGATTCACTTAAGATATCACCTTAAAAAACAGACTCCTTATTATCAAGTATTGAAGAAAGATAAATTTAGCATAATCCCTTTCTCTTTAACACTTTATTTTTATTCTAGGATTCAAAGGTTTCTTCAGAAGCAGTAATGACCAGCAGAGCCAGATTACTCTTTCTTCTAAATCTTGCACTAATGTCAGCTTCAAATGAATATGCGGTGAATACCTCTGACATTAGGTTCTAGTAATGTTTCTCCTTGTTCTTGGATTTGAGAAATCAGTTGAAATACGAATATCATAAAAGCTTCTAAAGTTACTCTTCTAACAACAAATGTCATGTTCCATTCAGCCAGTTAAAGAAATCTTCTGATTGGGAAAATTAATTCCTCATCATCAGACATTCCATAGGAAGTATCCTTCAAGAAGATTTAGAAAAGGTGATTTGTTAGATAGCTTTTCATCATCTAATTCCATTTCTTTTCTTTGGAGATTGAAAGATAAACCTACAAGGTACAATAAAATAAAGTTGTATGACTTCTTGAATAATTGTGACCTCAGGTTTGAATTCAAATTAATCTTCTCAAAATTTGCTTGGAAATATTAGACGAAGTGTAAATGGACAAGCTTCATAATTGATTCCGACAAATATGAGCACAATGATTCAAACATTGGATTGATCATAAAGGCTGGGCTGGCATAAAAGCGGGCAAGAAAAGCCCCACAGTTTCACACCTTATGCTTGTGGACAATCTCTTACTGATTGGTCAGGCTAACAAATACCAAATCATGAATATGATGGTGGTGTTAGACGAATTTTATGGCGTTTCCGGGTAAGTTATTAGTAAAAAGAAAACCTAAACTATGTTTTCATCTAATGCTTCAGTGGGAATTAGAAGGAAAGTTGCTGCCATGTTTAGTTTTATAGAGGTGGACAGTTTGGGCTTGTACTTAGGGGTCCGTATGTCTGGAAAGAGTCCCCGACTTATCAATTATCAGTTTCTCCTCGACAAGGTTCAGGCTAAGTTGACTCACTAGAAACGTAACATGCTCTCTTTTGCGCGAAGGTTTACGCTTTCTAAATAGGTGATTGAAGCTCTTCCTATATATTCTATGATAAGTAGCAGGATCCTAAAGACTTTTCTTAAAGCTATTCAACGATTGCAGCACAACTTCATTTGAGGTCATAGCAGTGATGATAAGACGATACATATTATTTGCTGGCAAAACATTTGCAAACTAAGTGCTTAAGGGGGGGGGGGGGGGGGGGGGGGGGGGGGGGGGAGTCTGGGGTTAAAGCATCTTGTTAAGATGAGTGAGGCGTGTCTCTCTAAGCTTAGTTGGAAGCTTCAAAGTGGAAACAAGGTGTTATGGTGCGAAATCCTGAAGAAAAAATATTGTAGGAAATACATTGAATGGAACATTAAAGATATCAAACATTACGACTCGAGTTTGTGGAAAAACTTGGCCAAGGAATGAGAGGCTAATGATAAGCACACTATGTGGGAAATTGGAGATGAAGCTTTGATTAATGTGTGGGACAACTATTTGATGCATGTTAGAGTTAGACTTTGTGATGTTTTGCTTCATCCTGGGATGGTTTTGGATAACACTAAGCTATTAGATTTGGTTGACAATGGTGGAAATTGGAATTGGAAAATGCTCAAGGACATTGTGCCTGTGAATATTGTTCAGCTTATCCGTGCTATTGTCCCCCTTAATTGGAATAGTCAGCATAAATATTATGGTGTCAGGAGTGGAATAACTAATGGATTATTTTCCATCACAAGTTCTTATGTGTTACGTTCTCCTTCTCACCTTGTTGCTCGTGTGAGTCTTTGAAACAAAATTTGGAGTCTCGCTACTCCAGAGAGAATTCGATATCATGTGTGGTTGCTTCAACACAAAGGTCTGAAAACTAATATCTTTCTTAGTCAACGGAAGTTGCGTGACCCGTACTATAACAACTACAATAGTGATGTTAAGTTACTTCTTCATGTTTTTTGGGACTACTAGGTTGCGAAGAAGGTTTGGATGGGTTTGATTCTCGCTAAGTTCTAATCTGCTTTCTTCTCCATTGATTTCGACCAGCGGATAGAGCTTAATCTTGTGCAAAATCTAGGCGAGTTCGATTTGGATTAGGCTGTTGTTTGGGCAACAACTCGATACAAACTACGATAGTGGCGAAACCAGTATATTCATAATCTAGATTTTATGTTGCCTGAGTATCTTGTTGATGTTATTAAGGCTTCACATAGTCAATGTCATACCCCAAATTTTGCGGCGACTTCACTGGGGACAATTCTAAATTTTAAGGGTTACCCCTACTTTGTTTATTTTACTATTTGCTTTATTTGCCTGCTTATATATATATATATATATATATATATATATATATATATATATATATATATATATATATATATATATATATATATATATATATATATATATATATATATATATATATATATATATATATATATATATATATATATATATATATCTTGTACCTTTCTTGGGGTATCTGTATCGTGAGATAAGTCCTACACCCGGACTTGAGTGACATTATTATAGGAAGGTGATATATTCGACGAGGCTTATAGGGAGGCGAATCCCGACCAAGCTGACTTGAGAATCACCGCTCAGTTGAGGCCGTTTCAAAAATGGTTCTGTTGAACGAGTATTCGTGAAAACACTTACTATTTTTATTGGAGCCTGTGATACTGGGACCGTAGTACCTTAACACCACTTTGGCCTTATATAGGACGTAGTGCGAGGACTATAAGGGAGTAGTCCCAAAATAGTTGCTACGCAATACTACACTCAAAAGAGATTCTCTTGAGAATATTATTAACCATCGAGTATTCAGAAAATTGATAATATTTGAAAGATGGGTTGATGACTTTGGGCACCTCTTTAGAACCTTGTTTTGCAGGTACAATTAACCTATAGTACATACCTTTCGGGATGGGTAGACCTTGGCTCCGCTCACGTTTCCCCTAATTTCTACTTGGCAATTGACATAATTCCTAACTTCGGCCCGTTTAACTTTTGTCTAATTTTATATCGTTCCTAACACTATTTCTTGTTCGTCCGTGTTCTCTGACCTCAGATTTATGTATTTATTTTTATGGTTGTAAATTATGCGAGGATATCGTCGCCTCCCATCTCGTTATTCTTCATACTTGTATTTATATTCCAATATTATCATTAAATTAATTATCTTGCGCCGTTTATTTTACCGACAAATTCCCCTCCGAAGGAATATGTCTAGCCGTTTGACCGCCGTGTCAATAGTCCTTACCTTTGACCATCCTACTTTCCAAAACCCTAATTGCATAGACGTCCCGCTGTGGACCAAATTACCCTTTACCCTAACATTAGGATGAAGAGTCGCCGCACTCCATATTAGGTTTCCCGCCGAGGAATACCTATTTTACCCTTTTCAATTCAACTCTTTACAACATAGAGATAGGAGTCTCTGCACTCCACGTAAGCGCTTCCTTAAGAACGCTTATTCCCCATTGAAACCTTGACCACATTCAAGAAGTTTTTAACCTCCCTTTGGAGGGAAACTACGATTACTCTGATTCCATCCCCTACCTCGGATACGTAGGCACAAGATGCGAATCTTGGCGAGTAAACTTAGGACTAACCCTTAGGTCTCTCTTTCCCCTTTAACCCTTAGCATATACCCTAAAGCAGATAATCAAGCAAAATAGTAAACTTTAAACAAGAGGTTCTTGTAGAGTACTACAGAAGTTTAAGGTGCTAATACCTTCCCTAGGCTTAACCAACCCCTTACCTAGATCTCTCCCCGCATTGTTTACAATGCAAAAAGTAGGTTTTTCCTTTCTTTGACATTTCCTTCGGATAAATCAAAGATCGGTTGTGAATTAAAGATTTGCGAATCAAATTAATTAATAATTTGATATCCTATTCTCACCGCAACAGTCAGTATATTAGAGTCATATCGATTCAAAGGCTGGTGGTGCACATTGGTCAACACAGGGCCACTATAAGGTGGGAGCCAACTGTTATGGATTAGGTGATGATCAATGTCAATGGGGTCGTGAGTTGCAGTGATAGTCAGAGGATGGTCGAAGCAAGTGCAAAACTGGTTATGATGGCTCTGTGAGGAACGACTCGGGTTGCTGGATCAAAAGTTTTTCCAAATATTTCAGATCCTACAATAGTTATTGTGCTGAGTTATGGGGTGTGCATGAAGGAGTTCAAATGACCAAGATCCTCCAGTATTCCAAGGTTGAGTTTCAAATTGATAATGTTGTTGTTGTTGTTAAAGACATCAATAGACCCAAGCCTCTCAAAAAGGCCAGACTTAATTTGATTCGTAAAATTTAAAATGATATCGAATGTTTCGATCATTATCACTTCAAAATTATTCTCTAATAAACTAACAAGAGCTAGAATTAGCTAGCTCCTCTATTCAATTTTATAAATTTTTTTTTTCTTTTTGATTAGGTCTGTCCAACCGAAAACTGTTGGAATTGGTTAGTGCCGTTATTTTTTTGGACTTTGCCCCTCTTCATAAAAAAAAAAATTAACATATAAATTTAATAAATTTTAAAAAAGATTTGGCCGGTGTAGAACAATAACTTACGTTGTTTATCGATACGTGAATATAATAATGTTAAATATTAATTTGACCCAAAATTATTTTTTTTCCATTTCAATTTTCTTTCCTCATTTCCTCCACGGCACCATTTAACAAAAGTATGACACAAGGAATCACCTCACACCATATATTTTGAAGTTTGAAGTTATGCATTTTGTGTGTGGCACGAGTATACTACCTAATTTGTATCTTTTGGTGTAGGCGACACCTAATGTAGTGACTAACTAGCTCAAAAAGTGCATACGCAAATGAACGAACGAGTGATGGTAGCCACGCTAGCTAGAAACAACAGAACCTCTTTACCTAAGCAATGGCCAAAAAAAAACATGTGATAAGAAAGAGACAAATCAACTCATATCATTATCACCTTGGATGTTTGTAAATAGATAATAATAATAACTACTAGCATTATCTCATTAAGCAATGTCAGATTATATAGATGAATTTACGTTATAAAACTATATCAAAGATTATATTTTTATTCAAATTTTTAATATTAAAATTCTTTTTAATATTTTTTTATATTATTTTTTTAGGTTTTTATCTATTTATAACGGTTTGATTTTGATCTATTTTTTTTTACACCTAATTAATAGTTTTCTCTCTACATATTCAAACTACATACATCTATTTTTCATGATAATTTTTCTTCTGGTCTGCGCCCGACCTCGGTCCAGCCCAATACCACGCACGGCCCAATAAGTGAACTGGCCACGCCGGGCACGCGCGTCCCGCAGGACGGGCAGAGCACGCCACCGGCCACAGGCGACGCATCCGACAACATCTCGACGTCCCCTCTTATCGGCCGAACAGGACACACCCCGACGCGTCGAAGCGAGACCTTTGATTCCTCCCCATCCTCGCGTTCCCCTTCGCGGGGAGACCAACGCCCTCCGGGGAACCTCGCGAGCTCCCCTCCGCGGGGAAGACAACGTGCCCCGCGCACGTTCTCCACGTGCTCCCCTCCGCGGGGACACGTCATCAACCAACTGCCCACCTCCGAAAGAGCAGGTCAAACCCACTTTCCGGAGATCTAGGAGCAGTTGGACTAGGGCGAAGACCACGTCCTGGTCTTCACTACGCCACGTAAGCCCTAGCAGTCATTAGGATTGGGCCTGGTCATCCAGCCCATCTCAAATGACCGCTGGCCCAACGCTGGGGTCTCTCTATAAATACCCTCTTCCTCAAGAGGGTCGGGTAACACATTTTCTTAACCCTTTTCTGTACTTTGCCATCGCTCTGCCCAACTTCTCACTTTGGCATCAGAGTGTTTTGCAGGTACACCCCCTTTTTTTCTTCCTCATCACCGGCGAGCAAGCAGCAGTCCAATAGAGTGTGGCCAGCCCGTGATCCCCTTCTGATCAGGTCAGATCAGTGGCGCCGTCTGTGGGAACAGAAACTTCCCCGTTACTCCGAGCAGAAAACCAAAGTTTCACCAACATTCCACGATCATGACTAGTCCACACTGTCGTACCTCGACAAATACGATCCTCGCAATGGACGCGGAAAATACTGTTCGAAACAGAGTCGCCACCGAACTTTATTCATTCCAAGGATGGAATAGGAAAATATCGATAAAACCTTAAAAGGGATAAGAACATGGTCATCGCAACCAATATTCTAGGTTCGGGAGTCGATTACATAGAGGGAAGGTATTAGCACCCTCTACGTCCGTTGTACTCAACGAGAACCTCTTGAGTCGATTCGCGAGAGAAAGTTAACTATGTTTGTGTATCTTCTAAAGGGATTTGCTTGCTAATAGGAAAAGGGGGTGATTATTAAGATAGGGTGCTCGCCAAGGATTATGGCCCTTGTGCCTACGTATCTTCACTTGTAAGAAGTGGAAAATCAGAGCATTCGTAGTTCGTGGGACTACGGGTAAAGGTTTGGGAATTGTGCTCGCTAGGATTATCGCAATCCTATGCCTACGTACTCTCAACAGATATGAGAGATCAGAGCAGCCGTAGTTCGGCTTACGGTTTGCTAAAAGGTTTGTGCTTGGAATGAACGAGAGTTTAGGTCGCATTCTAACTGCTAAACGTTGGCTTGTCTGCTCGCTAGGGGAGGCTGAAGCACGAGTTTGTTATGCGCGGAAGAAGGGACTAAACAATGTTCTTGGAGAAGAATTGTTTGAGTTGTGGATCGCACGAGGGCGAGTAGAGTTTGATTGTTTAAGTATTTTGGTTTGGAAAAGAGGATAGATTTCAACAGGTTATAAGGTATTAGTTGCACGGGGCGAAAAAGAGATTGGTTAGATGTATTGGATGTTTAGCTAGAGGTGACGATTACCTGAAGCTTAAGAAAGACCTCTCGGACCCAAGTAATCGGGAGAGTGAACCAAAGACTTGGAACTCTCTCTTTTTCAACCTCAATTGCAAAAGAATAAGATGTGGTTCAAGTGGGTTAATCGGATGACGATTACTCGAAGCTCGAGAAAGACTCCCTGGTCCCTAAGTAATCGGGAGAGTGAACCAAAGACTTGGAGCTCTCTCTTTTTCATCTAAGTGTTAATGGAATTGGATACGAGTGAGTGAATCGGATGACGATTACTCGAAGCTTGAGAAAGACTTCTCGGACCCAAGTAATCGGGAAAGCGAACCAGAGACCTGGAACACTTTCTTTTTCATCGCAAAAGGAATTGTTTGAATGGCACTTGAAAGATAGGATGTAATTAAAATATTTTGACAGATGAGGATTAATCGAAGCTTAAGAAAGACTTCCCGGACCTCAAATAATCGGAAGAGTGAACCAAAGACTTGGAGCTCTCTCCTTTTCTCATCTAATATATTGAAAGATGTTTAATAATATTAGATTGTATTAATCAGATGACGATTACTCAAAGTTCAAGAAAGACTTCTCGGACTTTAAATAATCGGGAGAGTGAACCAAAGACTTGGAACACTCCCTTTTTCATCTAAGTGTGTAGGGAAAATAGGTTTGAATTTGTTTATCATTTTTAGGAGACAATTGTTCGAGCTTAAGAAAGACTTCTCGGACCCAAACAATTGGGAGAGAGAACCAAAGACTTGGAACTCTCTCTTTTTCATCTTTTATTGAAATTGTGTTTAAATAGTTATTAAGTTTTTTATTTTGATTTGAAGAAAATTGCTTGATATGAATCAAGGTTTGAAATTTGCGTTCGAAACAGTCAAAGGCTTGCACTAAATGGTAAGGAAGTCCTAAATCGTAATTCAAACATCGAGAATCATTATCAGGCATGTATACAATTAACCAAAGGTGTCAAGAATTTCATGGCTTTAAAACTTACTCACAAATCGACGTCAACAATGAACCATAAAAACTAACCAAAGAATTGATTCAAAACATCAAGAGCAAATATTCAAGAAAAAAAACTTGGAAAGAACTAACCCAACCAAATATTGATCAGAACGAACACGAAAAAAAAAATTAGGACAAAATCATGATGAAATATCAAGATAAATCATAAAACAAATAGTAAAACAAACTTTAAGTTAACTCATAAAATAAAATGAATAGAGAAATTCATAAGTAGAAATAAAATACTAACAAAAATTTGCAAGAGTAATATATGGAGTGTGAAAATAGCTTTAAAGACATTGGGCTTGGAATTCCATCGTTGGGTCATTAAAAATATTAATAATAATAAAATAAAACTGGCCCAAAAACTTAACACCACACGAAATCATCAGGAAAGGAGGATCAACGGGAATAACATTTCAATGTCAACAGATGATCAACAACAGACATAAACAAACCCTACCTCTCATTTGCGATGCGGCTTCTCACTCTCCTTGTTCTCTCGCGCGGTGGATTCTTACTCTCCTCGTTCTCGCACCTTGGCTCCTTTAATTTCATCTTCTCCTCTCTCGTGGCTCGCGGCGGCTTCGATTCATGGTGGTTAACGGTGGAAGCACGGGAAAGGTCTTTTGTCTCTCTTCATCTTCTTCCCATTTTGTCCCCTATTTCATCTTCTCCATCTCTCTGAGTCCAATTTCGAATGGATCTTGTTTGGTTTTGATGAAGGGGTTGTTGTTCCTTTTACGATGGGGAAAAAGTGAAGCTTAATTTAGTTATGAGAGTTGTTGAGTCAGGGTTGAAAGCTTGGTGATTTTCGCGAGGAACCAGATGAAATGGAGAACGAGGTGTTTTGTGAAAGAGAAACAGGGTCGTGGAAAACGGTGAGTGAGTGTGGTAGTTGTTTGGCTGAATCCTTGTAGCGAAAGAGAGAAAGCTTGAGATTGGATGGTTAAGCCAGGTTGAAGATTCAGGGTTGAAGAACAATTTACGACGGTGGAGTTGGGGGTAAGTTTCTGCGGTTATCTGATTTTAATTTTTTCTTTTCATGGTGGGAATGAAATGGGAGAAAAAAAAAGGGTAAGATTGAGAGTGAAATCAGTTTAGTGAAGGTGATTCTGGATTTGTGTTTAATGGAAGGCGAGGGGTTTGGAGGAGATGTGAGTTCTGATGAAGAAAGGAAAATTGACGGAATAGTGGAGAGTTGAAGGTAAGTCTCGAAGAGGAAGGACAAGATACGGTTGGAGTGATGTGGTGAGGATTTGGTTTCTCTCGAATGCTGAAGGTGCTGAAGATTGGTAGAGAATGGGAATTTCACGGTGAGGAAATGGGTGTTGAGTGGTCTCCGGTAGAAGCTTTGGGGTTGAAACGGTTTCGAAGAGGAGATGGAACCAGAAATAAGTTCGAAGCTTGTTGGTTGAGGTGGAGTTGAAAATGGAAGCAGAAGAAGGTTAATGAGAGTTGAGTTTGATTTTGGTTGAAGAAATTAAAGGGAAGTTTGAAGTCGTTTGTGAAGGTTATTGTGAGTTTTGAAGGTTGAAGAAGATAAAGGTGAGGGACAGTTTGATGTGTGTGAGAGAAAAACAGAGAGTGTTTTTTTCAGCCAAGTTTTCTTGGTTCGATCCCTTTTTGTGAGCATTTGTATGAAGGAAAGTAAGGAGTGATAGCAAAACCTCTGCCAAGAAAAAATCGAGACCCCCAGTGAGTCCCTTTTTCTCCTTTAAATCAATGTTCAAACTTGTCTCCTTTTGCTTCTCATTCTGTGATGTCCTTTTCATGTTGCAGAATTATCGCAGGATGTTGTCATTGTTGCTTGTAGCAGATTTTTGGTCTGGTGTAGTCATATTGATTGTGGTAGAGCAGTTACAAATTGCAGGTTTTGTCTGCAGGTGGAGATAATGGCGCTGCATTTTTCCTCAAATAATCACACAGGTTGTGTTGTTGTACCATGGTGTACAGAAAAGAGACCAAGAGGTTTTGTGCAAGGGAACAAAAACATGTGCTGCTGTGCGTTTTCATTTTCTCAAAAATGAGGTACAATCTTGTTTTGTCATTTTGCTCTATTGATAAAGCTGAGTCGTACGAGCCTCGTGTAAGTTGTACCGTCTTGTTGTTTTGTGAGGTTTTTGCAGCATATTGGTTGCAGAATTGGCGGGGACATGTCTGCACGAGTCGTAGGTCTTGCTGGTAGTGGCACGCGACATGATTTGTGGATTACAGACTGTGTGGTTTTCTGTCATAGCAGGTTTGTGTGGCTTTGAGGTGCTGCTTTTTGCTTGTGCACTTGGACTTGTTTTGCTGCGTAACAATGCGAGTGGCTTGTGACAGGTAAGGGGCATCGCGTACGGAACAACATCATGTCGCTTTTTGTGAAAAATGTCGCAGCTGGTATTTGTTTTACCGATTTTCTCTTCCTTTCTTCTTCAGAATTTTTTTTCTATTATGCTATACTGCTGCCTATTTATTCAACCTTTTCATCACAGAGTAATAACTGCGTGTACGATTCCTTCAATGGTGAGATGGAATTTGAGCTACCCCATAATACGGCTGTTGCGTTTTACACAAAAGGGACGAGCTGTTTGGTTTTCTTTCACTGCAGGTCGCGACGTCTCAAATGAGAGAAGTTGGAGGGGCTTGTGAAGTGAATCGTGCAAGCAAAGGGCGTTGCGAAACAGAAGTTGTTGGTGATGAAGCTCGAGCTGCCGCTATCAGAAGGTAGTGCAGTGGTTGTTGCAATGTTTGGGAGAAATTAGTAGTGATGAAAAATGGTGGAAATGAGTTAGAAAATAATGGCAGTGAGTTGTGGGGTTGAAGGAATGGGTAAGATTGAGAGATGGAACAGAGGTGAATTTACGATTAAGATCGAGAATAAAATGGAGAAGAAGGTTTTTTGTATCCGAAACAAGATTAAGAGCCAAAAAGGAATCCCCCTGGAGGTATTGTGTGTTCTCCTCTTTCTATTACATGATTTCTTTGTTTTTTCTTTCTCCTTTTGAAATCGTACGAGCTGTGCTGGGTTGTCAGCTTGATAGCAAGTTTTGTTGTGTGTAACAGAGCAGGTTTTTTGGTAGTGTTTTTGGTTTTGGTCTGCTGTTATACGGAAAAAACAACAACAGTGGTGCAGGGGATTGGCTGTTTGTTGGGAAGAAATTGGATTAGCCATTGAGATTTATATGGGTTCTTGTCTGGCGTGGGGTGTGATATTGTATTGGTAAGGTTTTTGTGTATTACATTTTGTCCTTATTATGCAGAGGTTTTGTTTTCACTGCAGGTTGCAGGTTTTGTCATGATGAAAGAGGTAGGGATAACATGCTGGTATAACCATACTGTTTGTGGTTTAGAGCAGGTTTGGAGTAGGATAGCTGGCATGCAGGTTATTTTGTAATACTGGAGTGGTGAGGCAGTTTTGTACAGCTTGGTGTAGCGGGGTGGATTGCAATTCGTAACAATTTTGGATGGTTTTTTTTTGGTCTGTTGAGTGGTACGAAATTGCAGGGCTGATCGGTTCATGATGAATTGTCTTGCACGTGGACCCGTTTTTTTGCCGGCAACAGCGCTTTGTATAGGCAAATGTTAGCTAGTATTTTTCTGAAGAATCCCCGTACAGTATGTGGGGCGGTTCGTTTTGTACGTGACGAAGCTGCTAGAATAAATTTTATCTTTTTTTACAATTTTCCCTTCTCCTGTTCTTGCAACTTTCCTTCTTTTTCTCAATTGCTTTACAATCATAAATGGCTTTGTAATTTGAATTCACAGCATATGTGATGTTGTTATGGGCTAACTTTTAGGCAATGTGTAATCATGAATCATGAGAGACCACCGATGCAATTTGAAGTATATGGGCCGGATGGTGACAATTTCTTCTTTGTAATGATTATTTTTGGTAATGTTATCCAAATTTTCACTATCAAGTACTGCAAATTGGGGATATGCCCACCTTTTGAAACATATTCCGGAACTAAACTCTCAAGATAAAGCATGATAGATTTCTTATTGAGCCACACCATTCGAAATGAAATTGGAAATTGAAATTTGTAACTTAGGCACAGATTTAGAAATTGATCATGAGTTTGGAATTTAAGACCTTAAATTGAATCAAATTGAAATTGGAACTTGAAACGAACTTTTTATGGACATGAACCCAGCTTGCTTTGGAGTTGAATTAGACAAGGATTCCTATCTTTTGATATTTTCCTTTGTTGATAGGCTTACATAAAAATTAACATTTGAATTTCTATGTTGGATCCAACACCTCTAATTTCCCAACATATACCCTTCTTGAAGTACTTATTTGAAACTCGAACCGATCCTTAAAAAGAATACAAACCAATATTGAATCAATCTTCTTGATATGATATTAAACATGAATCAAACTTGGATCTTGAATGAATTAGAGTTTTGAACCAATAAAAACCATTAACAAATAAATCTCTGAAATTTTCATTTGCAATACTACACCAAACTTTCACCATGCATCAAAAGCTCATTCAACAACATCCCACTCAAATCATGCATATCTTGACCTTAATAACAAAATAGACCCCCTTATGACTGATGAATTAAGTCAAACCTGAACTTCCACATATACTTCACTCATTCCTGACTTACTGAACCTCAAGCAAAACCTGATCCAATTCAACTCAATCTTATGATGGGAGCAACATATTCTTTTGATTTTATGGATAACAGTTGATGGATAGGTATACAAATGCAAGTTATATACAGGGTAGGACAAATTTAGGGTATGACACACACCACGACGGTACTTCGCACGACCTCGCGCTCAACGTCGCCACCAACGGAAGCAAGCAGGCGGAAACGACGCGTCCGGTGGAAACCGACGAGAGGGACGACCAAACTGCCTCGCCGTCATCCGCAGAGCGGCCCCTTCAGGCCGACCACCGGCCCCCAGGCCCGCCAGCATTCCAACCTGTTCCCATCCCGGCGGGAGCGGACCCGACGGTGGCCGCCCTCTTCACAACCATCAACCAGACGAACCAGCTGCTGGCCCAGCAAAACGCGAGAATTGGAGCGTTGGAACGCGTCGACCCTCCGAGGTACCCCCCGCGGGAAGACCAGAACGGAGATTCGAGGAGTCCCTCACCTCAACTCAGAAATCGCCGGCCGCGGCTGGAGAGGCACCGCCCACAGGTAGCGCGAGAACGCACCAGGTCCCCAGCAAGACAAGTTCGCGAGAGGAACCAGGGCGCCGCGGCGATCCCGACCGGGGATCCCCGAGGCGAAAACTCAGGCAGGAGGGCGAGAACCCAAAACCAGGTCCCTATTTTGAACGGATCGTCTCCCCATCGGTCTCCGGCACCCAGCGACGAGGACGATTACCACACCCCGCTGTCCCGGGAAATCATGGCTGCCCCCATACCCCAAGGGATGGAGAAACCCCCGACGCTGTCGACGTACGACGGCACATCCGACCCGAACGATCACCTGGAGGACATCGAGGCCATGCTCGATTACCGAAACATCCGGGGGGCTATCAAGTGCAGGCTCTTCCCGACGACTCTGAGGAAGGGCGCCATGACCTGGTATAAAAGTCTGGAGCCCGAATCAGTTACGTCGTGGAGAGTCTTGAAGGACCTGTTCTCCAAACACTTCACGGCGTCCCGACGCCGCCCGAAGACGAAAGCAGTCCTCGGGGCGATCATCCAGGGCCCCGACGAACCTCTCTGAAAGTACATCGAAAGATTCACTCGGGAAGCAGTGCAGGTGACGACGTCAGATGAGATGAAGCGCTACTTAATGGAACAGGGTCTACGCCACGACTCCAAGTTCTACGAGGCCGTAGGCATACACCGGCCAACGTCCCTCCAAGATTTCCTTGACAGAGCCGCGCATTATATCCGATTCGAAGAAACACAAGCGGCCAACTCCGCTCGAGACACTCGAGACAGGGAGGCCCCCCGCGGGCACCGAGACGACGGAGCCTCGAGCCATCGACGAGGAGGAGACCGCCGTCGCGAAGACCGCCCCCGCGAGCCCCGCGAACAACGCGAACCGCGCGGCCCTGCCAGCCGATTCACAGAGTACACGGCCTTAGTCGCTTCCCGCAAGCGCATACTAGCCGAATGCGCCAAAACCGAATTCGTACAGGGAGGTGTCCGTTTTCCGCGACCAACACCCCCCAAACCCAACGTGGACAAATCGAAATACTGCCGATTCCACAGGAGCCACGGGCACGTGACAGAAGACTGCATCCATCTCAAAGACGCGATCGAAATTCTGATCAAAGACGGTCACCTGAAGAGATACACCCGAGGAGGCGAACCACCAAGACAAGAGGCTCCAGAAGCCAATAAAGTCGAGGAACTTCCCTCTCCGGAGGACAACAGCAGACTCCAGGTCGCACTGTGTGTCAGCCGCCCCGAGGATTGGTTCGCGGGCAGAGAATTCGGTCTTCCCAAAGAACCCGACCTAATCGACGAGCCAATCCGACCAACCAGCCGGTGGGAGTACTTCGCCAGAGCTATGGTCATCTCTGATGGAGCCACGAGGAGCCTGTCCATAGGATCCGTGAAGAGAAAATTCGACGAACTCATCGCGAACAACTCCGGCAAATTGAGCACGCTCGAGAAATTCCGAGGCCGATCCAATCCGATCACGTTTTACCTCGAGGAACTCCCCGGGGGATCCCCCAACTCCAACATTCCCCTGCTCATCCGTGCAAGGATGGCAAACTTCGACGTCAGACGCCTCCTCGTCGACGGCGGAAACTCGGTTGACATCATGTACGCACACCTGTTCACAACTCTCCAGCTCGACGAATCCAACCTTTCCCCCTACGTAGGCTCCGACCTTCAGGGGTTCAACGGGACGACGACGAGACCTTGGGGGTACGTGGAACTGAAAGTCACCTTCGGAGAAGAGGAAACGGCTAGGGAAATCAGCATCCGCTTCTTAGTCATCGAGTGCCCATCCCTCTATAACTGCATCCTGGGCAGGACAACGATAGCAGAACTCACCGCGGTACCCTCCACCGTCCACCTGAAGATGAAATACTACACAAGATGGGGGGCCGTGGTGACCCTTAACGGAGACATCGAGGCCGCTCGAAGGTGTTTTGAGGCCGCGCTGAAAGGCCTAGACTCCATCGCCCCAGCGACCAAGAGGACAACTTTAAACGCAACACTAAAAGGCGAACCCACGAAGCTAGTCGGATCTGTGGAACTCAACAGTCGCTTCACCGACGAGCTCGACCCCGAAACAAAGACCAGCGAAGTCAACGGGCAGCCCTCACACCCAGCGCGCCCCATCCCGGACGGAGAATTCGAACTCATCCCTCTCGGGAAAGACACAAGCAGAACCATGAGGATAGGTGCTGGACTCCCAGACCTCGCGAAACGACAGCTCCAAGCCTGCCTCCGCGAGAACGCCGACCTCTTCGCCTGGAGCGCCGCGGAAATTCCCGGACTCGACCCCGAGGTCGCCTGCCACCAGCTATCCATCAACCCGACCGCAAAGGCCGTTGTGCAACGCCGACATCGCCAGTCCCTCGAAAAATCGGCGGCAGCCGAGAGAGCTGTAAAAGACCTCCTAGAGGCAAACTTTATTTCGGAAGCCCGGTATTCAACCTGGCTGTCCAATGTTGTACTCGTTAAAAAGAATAATGGAAAATGGCGCATGTGTGTTGACTATACTGATCTCAATCGGGCATGTCCTAAGGACGCCTACCCCCTCCCCAACATCGACAAGCTCGTCGACAACTCCGCGGGCTTCAAGCTCTTGTCCTTCATGGACGCATACTCGGGGTACAATCAGATCCCGATGGCCGAACACGATAAACAGAGCACGACCTTCATGACGGCGTCGGGCAATTACTATTATAACGTGATGCCCTTCGGCCTCAAAAACGCCGGGGCCACGTACCAGCGGATGATGAACAGTGTCTTCCACAACGAAATCGGCGACATGCTCGAGGTATACATGGACGACATGATCGTCAAATCTTGCACGGAGGACGACCACACGGCACACCTCCGGAAGGTCTTCGAGACCGCAAGGTCATGCCGCATGCGCTTCAACCCAGAGAAATGCACCTTCGGCGTCTGCGCCGGTAAATTCCTCGGCTACTACTTGACCGAACGGGGGATCGAAGCCAATCCGGACAAATGCCACGCCTTCTCAAATATCGCCACGCCCACCACGAAGAAGTCCATCCAATTCCTCAACGGCGTGCTCGCCTACCTTTCCCGGTTCATTGCCAAGTCCGCCCAGCACGCCCTCCCATTCTTCAAACTGCTCAGGAAGGAGACCAAATTCGAATGGACGGACGAATGCGAGCAAGCCCTTCGCCACCTCAAACGCGTCTTGTCCGAACCACCAGTGCTGATGCGTCCCGTGACGGGCGAAACCCTATACTTATATCTGGCCGTGGCTAACGAAGCCGTCAGTGCCGTCCTCGTGAGCGAAGCCAGGGAGGGCCAAAAGCCCATCTACTTTACTAGCAAAGCCCTCCACGGCCCCGAAATCCGATACCAGCTGATCAAGAAGGTCGCCCTAGCCCTCATCACAGCAGCGCTCCGACTCCGGCATTATTTCCTCGCACACGCCATCGTGCTCCGCACCGATCAGCCCATCCGCCAGCTCCTCGACCGCCCCGACATGGCCGGACGCATGCTGAAATGGTCACTAGAACTCTCTGAGTTCGACATCACCTACGAGGGTCGGCACGCCATCAAAGCTCAAGCCTTGGCCGACTTCGTTGCCGAGATGACCCCACAACCCGACCCCACCGACAGGAACCACATCTGGACCATTTTTGTGGACGGCTCCTCCAACTCCACGGGGAGCGGCGCCGACATCGTCCTCGACAACGATGAAGGCACCCTCATTGAAGTCTCTCTCACGCTGGCCTTCTCGACGACCAACAACCAGGCCAAGTACGAAGCGTTTCTGGCCGGCCTTTGCTTGGCATCCGACCTGGGAGTCAGGGACATCCGAATCTACACAGATTCCCAGCTAGTCGCTTCGCAAGTCCAAGGAGAATATCAAGCGAAGAACGACGACCTCGCCGAATACCTCGCGCTCATCACCGAAAAACTGTGAGGTTTCGACACAGCAGAGATTCAACACGTCCCTCGCGAGAAGAACACCCGCGCCGACATCCTCTCCAAACTGGCAAGCACCAAAAAGTGAAGCGGCCACAAGTCGGTCATCCAAGAAGTCTTGTCGCAACCAAGTACCAGCGCGACCACTACCCCCCTCGACGTCAACGTCGTCGGGGATACTGACTGCTGGATGACCCTGCTCCACGCCTACCTCAACACCGGCCACCTTCCGGCCAACCCCAGAGAGGCTAGCGCAACCAGACGACGCGCTTGCTCGTACGTTCTCCTCGAAGGAAGGCTGTACCGCCGAGGCTTCACAATCCCACTCCTCAAATGCATAGATAAGTCCCAGAGCGCAGCCGTTCTAGAAGAAATCCACGAAGGCATCAACGCGCAGCACCTCGGCGGAAGATCCCTAGCACGAAAGGCCCTACGAGCAGGCTATTACTGTCCATCAATGCAATCGGACGCGAAGGAACACGTCAAACGATGTGACAAATGTCAACGACACGGGGACATGCACCTCGCCCCCCCAACCGACCTCACATCCCTCTTATCTCCATGGCCATTCGCCTGGTGGGGGCTGGACATCCTTGGGCCCTTCCCCTTAGGATCCTACCAAAACAAGTACCTCATCGTGGGCGTTGACTACTTCACCAAATGGATCGAGGCTGAAGCTCTGGCCAAAATCACGGCCCACAACATACTCCGATTCTACAAACGCAACATCCTCGCCAGATTTGGGGTCCCACTCGCCATCGTCACCGACAACGGCACACAATTCACGAACAAAAACTTCCGCGACTTCGTCACCAAACTCGGAACCAAACACCACTTCGCCTCGGTCAAACACCCTCAGACAAACGGCCAGGCAGAATCCGCGAACAGGGTCATACTCAGGGGACTCAAACGACGACTCGGCGACGCCAAGCGAGCATGGGTCGAAGAGCTCCACAGCGTCCTCTGGGCATACCGCACCACTCCCCACTCAACCACGGGGGAAACCCCATTTCGCCTCACGTATGGAACCGAGGCCGTGATACCCGTCGAAATACGTGAACCATCCCGACGAACAGAAGCTCCCCTGGGCACCGACGACAACGACGACGCCCTACGAGAAGAGCTCGACCTCATCGAGGAAATCCGTTCAGGGGCAGTGTCGCTACTCGAAAAATGCATCGCAACGACGGGGAAGGCGAAAAAGGAAAAGGACAGAAGAGTCGCCACCGAACTTTATTTATCCCATGAGGGGAAAGGAAAATATCGAGAAAACCTTAAGAAAATAATGGACAAGATGGTCTCGCAACAAAGATTGGGTTCGGAAGCCGGTTATGCAAGGGGAAGGTATTAGCACCCCTCACATCCATCGTACTCGATGGGAACCATTTGTTTGTTGTGTGTGATTTATTTGCTTAAAAATTATGCTATAAAAGAGTGTTCCAAAGGATAAAGGGAAAGGTCAGAAATTGGGAAAAGAGAGATAACAGGGGAAGGAAGAGAAAGAACGGACTCGGTAGGACTTCGCGGTACTAGGCCTACGTATTCTCAATAAATATGAGAAAGTCAGAGTCGACGTAGTTCCAGAAACTACAGATATAAGGGGGAATGTGCTCGACAAGGATTGTGGCCCTTGTGCCTACGTATCTTTACTTGAACGAAGTAAAGAATCAGAGCAGCCGTAGTTCGGCCTACGATTTGTTGATGTTTTTTTACGGATGATGCTATCGTACGCATTCTAGCAGTTAGGTGTATTGCTGCTCGCTCGTTGGAGACTTAGGCATTACCTGTTTGCGGTAGAACGAACGTATCATATCCTTTCAGAAAGATAAGTTTTCGCCATGCGAGGCAAGATGTCACATTTGATTTGTTGAATTATTTTTTAGGGGCGAGATAGATCCTCGGATAGTAACCCCTATGGGTAGTACCCAATTCTTTATCTCAAAGTTTTTGTTATGAAAGGGTATGACGAACATAGCGTCTTCGTATTGAAAGACGAGTATCAAAACCACCCACACTACAGTGAGCATCTCGACACTCGGAGAGAAAGAAGTCTACACTTAATCCTCTCTTTTTAGTTCAATACAAAGAGAACTTCATTCTCTTATTAAAGTGTTTTTGGTTTTGAATGATAAGTGCTTTTGCGACAGAGAACCCTACGGTAAACGTCAGCACTCGGGATAGAAGAAGGCCTACGCCTAACCACTCCACGACCATTCAAATTTTGTTATGAAAAGAGTTTAAAAATGCGCTCGATACGAGACCGAGGTTTTTTAGGTGGCAAAGGTTACGGAAAGAAGTTGTAGAGGGAGATAGGTGGCGGATAAAGTCGCGTCTTCGTATTGAAAGACGAGTATCGAGACCATCCACACTACAGTGAGTATCCAAACACTCAGAGAGGAAGAAGTCTACACTCAATCCTCTCTTTAGTTCAATACAAAGAGAATCGGTTTATTTATTGTAAATATTTTGAAAATGCACTCGGTACGGGGCCGAGGTTTTTTAGGAGAAAAAGGGTACGAAAAAAAACATCTTCGTATTGAAAGACGAGTGTTAAAACCACCCACACTACAGTGAGCATCTCAACACTCGGAGAGGAAGAAGTCTACACTCAATCCCCTCTCTTTAGTTCAATACAAAGTGAACTTTATCGTTTTATTAAATATGGTGAGTTGGCTTAACCATTATTTGAGAAAATTCGCTTGACGTTGGGTCAAGGATTTAATTGTTTAAAAAGTTTGAGGTGAAGCGAGCAAGGTCGATGGCGGACGCACAAGGCGGGCCACTTACAAGGGTTAAAAATGGCTCGATAAAATCGAGAGTTTTGCTTTTGAAAATGGTTTTTGGAATCAAAAGTCACCAAGGACAATAGCAACATTCCTACTAAAATCATACAACATATGGGATTAGTCGGCTAAAAAAAATCGAGACATGCGATAAAAACGGCGAACTCCTTGAGAAAAATTTTTTTGGAGGTAAAAATAACAAAAATAAGTGGAAAACAGTGGGGTAACACGGGTGGCCGTATTGTATGACACGGCCCGTGTCACAGTTCCAGGAAAAAAAATGAGTTTTGGGTCAAAAAGTAATGTGACACGGCCATGTTGTGTGACACGGGTGGCCGTGTTGTGTGACACGGCCCGTGTCACAAGGTCTGGGCCAAAAAACAAGTTAGAATCTCAAACAGAGGTACAACACGGGTACCCGTGTTGTGTGACACGACCCGTGTTGTGAGCCCAGGGCATTTGTCACTTTAAAAAGCCACTCAGAGATGTAACACGGCCGGCCGTGTCGTGTGACACGGCCGGCCGTGTCGTGTGACACGGCCCGTGTTGGGCTGCCAGATGAAAAATTCCAAACTTTCTCTTGTTTTTGCTTCTTTTTGTGGTTCTTTCAAAGGGTTTCTTGGTCCCTATTAGGACCTTACATGTTATACTCAACACAACAACACTCAAACCAAGAGAACAAATGATAAATGCACAATATAGAAGAAGAGAAAAGTTTGAAGAAATGGATACCCAAAAGTTGTTTCCCTCCTTGCAAAGCCTCAACTGATTTTGGCTAGGTGTTCACTTCTCTTCCCTCTATGCTTTGATGGCTCTCCTTCTCAATGGCTCCCTTGTATTTTTCTTTCACTCTCTCAATCTTTGCTGGTTTTTTTTTGCTCTCTCTATTTTCTGGTTTTCTCTCTTACTCTTTGCTCTCAATATCTCTCTCAATGCTTGCTTGTGTGTTGTGTGTGTTTTGATAGTAAGGAATACTATGTTTTCTATGCTTGCTTGCAACCCATTTTCCACCTTTTCTGTCAACTTTTTCTGCTGTCCTAAAGCCACACACTTTGCACACCTTTTTATCACCAACTTTCCATTCTTGGCAATGCCTTTTTCTTCCTTTTGTGCAGCCCCACTTTTCCCTTCTATTTCTAGTATGACTTGCTGCATTTTTCTGCTGTAGCATACTATACTACCATCCCTCTTTTTGCCCATTAGTCTCTTGGATGGTATTGCTTTGTATCTTGCCATGTAGCCAATTGTTACTACTTTTTGACAGCATTTTTGAAAACTGATTTTTTTAGCATGTAGATGTATCATTTGCATGTTATTTCTTTGACCTTATGACATAAAAATAATTTTGTAACATGGCACATATGGTCATCTCTTGCATGAGGCTGTTTTGCATAATATTCACATTGCCCATGGCTAAGCAAACATAGTCATGATCTTGACATTTTCCAATGTTGATTTAATTCTTAGATATTTCTTGGGTATAATGTGGACTTGGCGTGGAATTTCCATAACATGAATTGGATTAGAGACTTGAATGAAGATTAGAAACACATTAATTTCTAAACATTACTTAGAGTTGAAAATCTTGCAACAAATGACATTCTTGTAATGTCACAAACTTCTCTTTATAATATCCTTGCCTTTAATCTTGAATTCATGATGGATTTCCTTTATGTCATTGAATTTGAAAGAAATGGAGAAATGAGTCAAGCCTTGAAAGAGGGCAAATTTTGGGGTGCAACAGGCAGCCCTCCGAGAAGCCCGACTGAAGCAACAAGTCACACTTCGCCACAACAGCAAAGTCCTAAGACGCGACTTTCAAACGGGCGACTTAGTTCTACGCAGAAACCAGAAAGACCCCCACGAGGGCAAACTAGCTGCGAATTGGGAAGGCCCCTACCGAGTCCGGGACAAAACGGAGCACAGGGCATATTACCTCGAAAACCTGCACGGTGAACAACTAGCTCGACCATGGAACGCCGCGAAGCTTAAGCGGTACTACTGTTAGAACATTGCCCACGACGACCCATCGTCCCGGCCACTGGGGGGGCGACATGGTACCACCGCACTCCCACGCGTCCACTAGCGACCAAAGAAAAGCAAGCCCTGCCTCTTGTGTGCGCGGGCAGACGGCCTCGCTCGGCAGGGAACACCTCGACCGAGATCCCCCGCCGCCGTACCAAAATCGGCAGGACGCCCAGCTCGCGATGGGACGTCCACGCCACAGGGAGAACTACCCCCGAAACGGCCCGACCACTCCGCCTGCAAACCGGCCGGTTCCCTTCACCACCGGTAACAAGTTTGTCGAGCTAACACCCGGAAAGGCCCAGAGCATATCGAGGCATGCACATCAAACATCATTCAAGTAAACAAATAAATACGAAAAACGAGCATAAACATCATGCAAATACCGAGCGCACACTTAGAAAATTCACAAAAATATATTAAGCAAAAGCAGGCACCAGCCCAGTAGTTCATATTACACAAACAGGGCGCGCAGGCCCAAAGGAAAGCAAGTTACAAAATATCGGCACGCAGGCCATAAAAACAACGACCTAGACTACTTCACCCTCCTGATCGGCAACCACGGGGATCTCCTCGGGAACGACAAGATCGGGGTCGACCACCTTCCCGCCGACGATCTCGTGATACGGCCCGATCCCATCCATGAACAGCGCGACGCCGGGGTTGACAACTTGGATCTGCGCGACAGCGTTCTTGAACCCGACCTCGACAGCCTCCAAACAATCACCTTCCAGCACCCGAATACGGGCAACCAGATCAGCACGGGTGATCAACCGTTGGTCTTCCTCTGTCTCGTCCTCGGCCGGACGAAGCGCGCTGTCCAGGACTTCCATACGAACTTTCAGCGCCTGCACCTCGGCCGTTGCCCCCCAGCTTCTCCTCCAGCGAGGTCACCTTCCGCTCAGCGCCCTCCGCTCGTTTGCGCTGGTCAGCGACATCTTTCTGACTCTTCTCCAGTTCCTCAGCAAGCTTGGCCAGACACGACTGCATAAAGGTAAGGCCCTCCTGCAATTTGGACAACTCGGCGGCGGAGCAGCCCTCCTCGTTCAGCACAAGGGCCGTCGTGAACGTCCGCATCATCACAACCAAATCCTCCGCCAAGACCCGTCGACGAGACTCTCGATCGGCCGCGCGGACAGCCTTCACCTCCCCAACAGAGATGGTAGGAGATCGAGCACCATGAAAATAGCCCGGATGCTGATGGCAGGGCGGGACGACGTAACCCTCCTCGGTCGAGCCGGCCGTCAGATCAACTAAACCGCTGGGCTCCTCGGATCTCGGCCTTTTCGTTGCTCCCTAAGACGTAGGAGACTGACTCTCTTGAGGGAAGAAGACGAACTCTGCCCTCCCGGCGTCACAACCTCCTGTCCGACCAATTGACTCACCCGCGTCTTCGGGACCGCGGCATTTCTGGAAGCGCGCAGCTGCTTCACTCGCTCCTCGATAGAAGACATGTTCGCTGCAAAAACAAAGGAAGAGTTAGCAACGGCCAGAAAACCCGACCACAGAAAAAAAAGAAACATCCCTACCTAGATAATCCAGAGCGGCCGCCCCAGTGGCGCAACCGAGCAGGGTCTTAGTGTTAATCAGCCGCTTTTTGGTGCGCACGTTCCCCTGCGTGTCGAAGATGTACCGACCATCGGGCGTCACCAGTTTCGACGGGGGAAGGGCCCGCACAAAGGCAACTATTTTCATATAAGCGGCCATATCTTTCTCGTCGAGGGTCCCCGCTCGTACGATATACCTATCCGTGCCGCGGTTGAAGTGCTCCGCGGTCCATAACAGATGTATCTTGGGAAGCCACGCGAGGAACCGCTGGCCGTCTACCATTCGCTCGCCCTCGGCGAAAAGAGTATCCGAGCCTTGCTGAGTGATCGGTTTCACGAGGAAGAACCGACCTTTGAAATCTTTAACGAAATCGCTGTACGTCTTGAAGAGCTTGGTCGGCTGCTTAAACGAGACCCACCCCTGACGGCCGTTCACCGACTGGCGCTGTAAGTGGAAGATGCGAAAAAACAACGGCACCGTGGGCTCCACCTCGAGGTAGAAGCACACCACCTCGAAGGCACGGATAAAGGCCAGGGCGTTGGGGTGCAGTTGGGATGGGGCCAAGTGTAACCAATCAAAGAGCCCCAGATGGAAGGCGGAGAACGGTAACCTGAGCCGAGCCTCTTTAAAGTAGAACTCGTGCATAGGGAACATCCGCGCCCATATCGCGAGCAGATGCGATGGCGCTCCTTCGGGCGATACACCTGCCAATGTTGTGGCTCCCCTACAGGCGTATCCTCGACAGTAGCATAGA
This sequence comes from Lathyrus sativus, assembly GCA_963859935.3. NCBI lineage: Eukaryota > Viridiplantae > Streptophyta > Magnoliopsida > Fabales > Fabaceae > Lathyrus > Lathyrus sativus. The sequence continues at coordinate 839,840,635 of OZ012735.1, forward strand.
CGTCGGACGCATCGGCCACGAAGCAGAACGAGGTGGTCAGCGGCTCTTCGGCCACCCATTCCTCGACCGGGACGACACGCTCGTCAAAATCCGGGACCTCGGGTTCGTTATCTTCGACAATCGTCCCCGGTACCAAGGCCGACATCTACACCTGAAAAGAAGAGGACAACGGTGAATTCGATAGCCAAGATCAAATCCACCCTTCCACCGCAGGTCAAGTGAAAGGGCGACAAAGGCCAGAGAACGGCGAGCAAACAGGTGCTCCCCGCCGATCCTCCTCGGGGCATCTAAGGGCCAACCCGCCATCCCTCCTCGGGATGTTTACCGGAAAAAGAGCGCGTCCCTGGGGCATTCATCGGAGAAAGCCCCCGTCCTCGGGACATTCATCGGAACAACCGACTCTCCCCGGGACATTCACCAGAAAATCGCCAGATACGGCTGATCTTGCGTCCCTCCTCGGGGCATTTATCATGCCCCGACCATGCATTCTAATCAAACGGCAGAAATAAATGGAGAAGAGAAAGAAAAACTCACTTGTAACGGCGGCGAACGGGAGGAAGAACCAAACGGTGCGGCGGCGATCGACGGCAACGGCGGACGGGCAGGGATCTCAGAGCTTCGCAGGTAAAACAGCAAAATGAAAAGTAGAAAAATGAGTGGGGACCCCCATATTTATAACCCGGTGCGGGATTTGAAGCGACGCTAGGCTCATTAATGGCATAGGGTAGCCTCCCCTACGACCGCTTAACGCGCGACACGTGGCGGCAACCTGACAGTCGCACCCCTCCACCTGCTTTCACCCCGCTCCGCCGGGGACGGGGGATCCCCGCGCAAGCGCCCGTTCCACCGCGCACAAACCCCGACGAACCTCCCGTTTCGCTACCTCTCTCCCCGACACAGTGACCTTAAGTCCTCGCTCTTTCCCAGAGCTTCGACTTGGGGGGCTCCTGTTCTGGTCTGGGCCCGACCTCGGTCCAGCCCAATACCACGCACGGCCCAATAAGTGAACTGGCCACGCCGGGCACGCGCGTTCCGCAGGACGGGCAGAGCACGCCACCGGCCACAAGCGACGCATCCGACAGCATCTCGACGTCCCCTCTTATCGGCCGAACAGGACACACCCCGACGCGTCGAAGCGAGACCTTTGGTTCCTCCCCATCCTCGCGTTCCCCTCCGCGGGGAGACCAACGCCCTCCGGGGAACCTCGCGAGCTCCCCTCCGCGGGGAGACCAACGCCCTCCGGGGAACCTCGCGAGCTCCCCTCCGCGGGGAGGACAACGTGCCCGGCGCACGTTCTCCACGTGCTCCCCTCCGTGGGGACACGTCATCAACCAACTGCCCACCTCCGAAAGAGCAGGTCAAACCCACTTTCCGGAGATCTAGAAGCAGTTGGACTAGGGCGAAGACCACGTCCTGGTCTTCATTACGCCACGTAAGCCCTAACAGTCATTAGGGTTGGGCCTGGTCATCCAGCCCATCTCAAATGACTGTTGGCCCAGCGCTGGGGTCTCTCTATAAATACCCTCTTCCTCAAGAGGGTCGGGTAACACATTTTCTTAACCCTTTTCTGTACTTCGCCATCGCTCTGCCCAACTTCTCACTTTGGCATCAGAGTGTTTTGCAGGTACACCCCCTTTTTTCTTCCTCATCACCGGCGAGCAAGCAGCAGTCCAACAGAGTGTGGCCAGCCCGTGATCCCCTTCTGATCAGGTCAGATCAATTTTTATTATAGGTGTTAACCTAACATTCTCTTTTATATTGTCATTTCTAATTTTATCATGTTTAGTTTTGTCGAACATTCAATATAACATTCTCATATATGCTACACTTATTTTATTGTCGTGATAATTTTTGATCGCCTAACATTTAATTCCGTAAAATATCGTAGGACTTATCGTAGTCTGATAGAATTTTTTCTTCCGCTAGAACGACACCTTTGTGTCACATGAAACT